>CAUYRT010010805.1:0-62277 GCA_963574885.1 Lepilemur ruficaudatus
TGTGGCTATTTAGGGCCTCTTGTGGTACCATACAAATTTTAAGATTGTTTTTCTATTTCTGTGAAATATGTCATTGATGTTTTGATAGGGATTGCATTGAATCTATAGATCACTTTGAGTAGTATGGTCATTTTTACAATATTGATTTTTCCTCTCCATGAACATGGAATGTCTTTCTATATTTTTGGGTCCTCTTCAATTACTTTCAACAGCATTTTATAGTTTTCCTTGTAGAGCTCTTTCACCTCCTTGGTTAAATATATTCCTAAGTATTTTATAATTTTTTGTAGTTATTGTAAATGGGATAACTTTCTTGATTCCTTTTTCAGTTTGTTTATTATTGATATAGAAATGTTACTTATTTTTGAATGCTGATTTTGTATCTTCTAACATTACTGTTTATCAATTCTAAGAGTTTTTTGGTAGAGTCTTTAGGCTTTTGTTTATATGAAATCATGTCATCTGCAAACAGAAACAATTCGACTTTCTCTTTTTCAATTTTGATGTCCTTGATTTCTTTCTCCTGCCTAAGTGCCCTTGCTAGAACTTTCAGCGCTATGTTCAATCAGAGTAGTGAAAGTGGACATCAAATTGGGCATCCTTGTTCCAATTCTTAAAAAAGAAAAAAAAAACCTCTAAACTTTTTCCAGTTCTGTTTGATGTTGGCTGTGGATTTGTTATACATGGCCTTTAGTGTGTTGAAGTACATTCCTTCTATGCTTTATTTATTGATAGTTCTTATTTTAAAATGATGCTGAATTTTATCAGTTTTTCATGCATCTGTTGATACAATCATATGTTTTTTTGTCCTGCATTCTGTTGATGTGATGTACTACATTTATTAATTTGCATATGTTTAATCATCCTTAAATCCGTCGAATAAATCCCACCTAATCATTTTGTATAATCTCTTTGATGTGTTGTTGGATTCAGGTTGCTAGTATTTTTTAAGAATCTTTACATCTATGTTTATCAGTGATACAGGCTTATAGTTTTCTCTTTTTGTTGCTGTGTTCTTTTTTTTTTTTTGACCCACAACTGTTTCTTTATTTCACAGTACACTGTAATTCAAAGAGTTCCATTATTACTATTTAATTTTGCAAGTGTTTCTACACGCACTTAAAAACATCCCCTTTGATCTCTTTCCCCCTTGAAACTCACAGAGTTTCACTGTCCTATAACTTGAAACTATACCCTGGAATTATTTTATTTTAGTGCAAAAGTAGACGTCTAGGGATCTGTAGGCTGCCGCTTGTTACTTGATGGCACACAAACACACAAATGGTGCTGTGTGTGCAGCTTCCCCATGCCCAACCCTCCCTCGCTCCCATTCTGTAGTTTAAAATAAACAGCCTGTGAAGATTGAAAGAGAAAAAAACCATCACCAAAGGACAGTATAGACTGAATGAATGTTTGCTAGGTAGGAAGGATACCTCTCTTTCCTTAAGAGAGGCTTTGAGAGATTTGCGTGTATTTTCTTTATGTGGACGAGAGATATTTTTAGCATTTTTGGTATATGGATAATGCTGGCCTTGCAGAATGATTTTGGAAGAATTTCTTCCCCTCCAATTTTTTGGAATAGTTTGAGAAAAATTAGCATTTGTTCTTCTTTAAATGTTTGGTTGAATTTAGCAGTGAAGCCATCCAGTCCCAGATTTTCTTTGTTAGGAGATTTTTGTTACTGATTCAGAGACGGGGAGTAGGACAGAATGTGCTTGGGGCTGATAAAACAGGAGCTGACAGACATTTATAAGAAAAAAATACATCAAGTTTAGAAAGAGATTGTTAAGGCATAAATTTAAAGGTGAAGACACTAGGTTCAGACACTGAGAAACAGATCAGAGATATTATAATGGATTTCAAATCTTGGTTTGAAGACTAAATATAGATTCTCTAAGGTGCTGTAGCATGGAGGACAATTACTTCACCCATGACCAAGAGTGTTAATATTATTCAGACACTGTTGGGCCTTTGCAGGTAACTTGTAACTAAGTACATTGCAAACAGTCAAACAATTATTTCTTCCTGTAAAGATCTTTAAGTGCATTCATTTTTCAGAGTATGCCAAGGAGACTTTAGCAAAATTCTGTTTCCAAATAATACTTGACACACCTGAGAAGTGAAATTAAACAAATATATGTTAAAATTAAGGTAATTTTACTTTATTCTTTAAAATTATTAATAGAATTAAATCTTTAGACCAAATCAACTAGCTGATATAGGCTCTAGGCCAAATAAAACATAGTTATCCTTATTTTTCTCAACTTGATGCTAATAAAAGAGAGGCAAAAAATATTTGGGCACCTTAAACATGTAATTTGTATTTCTCCTGTCATTTCTCCTTCTCTCTAAGGGATGTAAGCCATAAATTCCTTTAATTAATTAACTTAGGGGACTTTTATTATATTAATGTACAAATTAGCACATAGTGCTATGTTTTCAGGAGGAAGGGGAGAAGAGGGAGGTGATTGTTATCCTATTTTATATCAGAAGAATTTGTGTTCTATGTATGGATAGAAGTATAATAAGTTCTATGTTTTAAATTCTAAGTTTTATGGGAATTTCTCCAAACCATAATATCTCAATCAGTAAGAGGCTGGCAGGATCCAGCCAAAGTCTGTGAAGATCAACAAAGACAGAAATGAAAAAACAGGCCAAAGAATAAATAGGATTTGGGGTCTAACAGCAGAAGGAATTGTGCTCTACAATGCCATTAAGCTCCCTGCTGTATAAGTAGGCAGCAGTTTCCAGTTGTGTGTCTGTGTCTGTGTGTGTGTATGTGTGTGCGGGTGCACTCTCTCAGCCAATAAGAAATTAAGCTATAGTAGTAATTATTTATAATATTGCTAGGGACTGTGATTTCTTGAGATTTATAATCATATGTGTGGTTGGAGACATAATTTAAATAGGAAGAATGAATTTTATTTTAATGTGGGTGTGTTGTGTTGTTGTGTGTGGAGAATTTATTTTCTTACAAGTCAAATATTTCAAAGTTGCATTTAATTCAAGATCATTACAGTTATTTATATATCTGTATTACATACTAAAGAAATTTCCATTGTTATTTCTAATATCTTATGAAATAAAAATAATTCAGACTTTTCCTAATGACTTTGATTTTTCTCATATGTGAATATCTTGCATGTAGGTTCAATTATCTTATTTTGCACAAATATGACATAATAAACTTTATTGCTTGTAATTTATACCGTGGTTAATCATAGCTGAAAGGCCAAACTTTCATTCTACACAGTGCCTTAAAATGGAATGGCTTTCCAAATAAATAAACGTTCAGTATTAATAATTGCACTTGGAAGTGCTTTGTTCTAAAACTGTTTGTATGATTATTTCAGAAATAATCAAAGTCAGTGGCATTTTAACAGATAAATTAGTTGTCATAATAGCAAAATATTCACTTAATAGAATATAAAAGATTTGGGAAAGTAACTTCCTATCAATAAATATAACTTTTGTAATGTAAAATTCTGTATTACTGAAACAGAAAACCTTGCTATGTTTTTCCTTATAAATATTTGATCTCTTTAGTGTTATATCTAAAATATTTTAAAAATGTGAAATTATTTATTAGCAAACAGCTACATATCTGAAACATTTGTAAATAATACAGATGATTATATTTCAGTTAAGTATAAATTTGTAATTTAGCAATTTGTCTATCCATCATAAGAAAAAATGTCATATTGAAGAAAACAATACCATTTATATATATATTCTGGAGCATGTTAAAATATGTAGCACACATGATTTTGAAGATACCATATTCATTAATACACTAATTTATTTTCTTTAAGCAAATCATCAACACATTTGCGATAGAGGAAAGACACAGCCTTGGGTGGATGACCAAGTACTCTCTTTTTACCATCACTTTCCTGCACAGATCCTGCTTGTAGAAGGCAGCAGGCACTGCACCCACAAGCAGCAGCATCAGCATGGGGCCAGGGTAGAGATGCTGTGAGTTGTGCTACTCCTTTATCATATGTTAAGAAAAGCAAAGTCAGAAAACAGAAACCACATTAATTCTTAAACAAAGATATTTTAATATTGGTAATTGGTTAAGCACATCAGAGGACTGAAAGGTAACAATGAACACTGAAGTAGCTGTGGGTAACCTAAGGGCTGGAGGAAACAAAGGAAAGAAGTCAGCATTGCTGGAGTCTGGAACCTTAGAGGAAGGGCCTATGTGAACATATGTCTGGACCTCAGATGTCTGATGAGAGCGTGCTGGCTGGTGCTGGTATCTCTAAGTGGGATGAGGAGGTAGGGCATGAGAGTGGCTGTGCTAGAGCAGGAACAACCTAGAGCTTGGAACCAGTAGCTACTGCTATGGTAACACTGACCAAATCAGAAAGTAAAAAAACCAGGGAGGCTCCTTTGCCCCATCCTGTTCTCTTCCAGTCAGCATCTACTACTTCCTATTTCAAACCCAGAAAGAGAGCCACCAGACAAAGCAAAAAATTATTCTCCAGAGACCCAGCTCAGCATGCCAAGCAGAATTTAAAAGAGTGGGTTTGGGGGTGAAAAACATTAGCTATTAACTGCACATGTACCTTGCATGAGAGTTGATCACCAGAGGGAATTTCACACCACAGTCTCAGTGTTAACGTTTTTTTTTTAAAGTAGGAAAGGCTTTACACTGGGCTTTCCTAGTCCCACCTACTTTCTTGGGCTGGGTGGTGGGTCATTTGGCTAATTTGAAATATCCAAATCCAGATGGATGAAATGCTGTGACTGTAGACCTAGGAAACCCTAGACCAGTGAGTGAATCCACCATGACATGATGTCAGCAGCCACTAGGAGCAAGGTCAGTTACAGGCTGACAGCCACCAAAAAAATCAGTGACCGAATACACCCAATAACCTCTATAAGATTGGAAGTAGATTCATTCTTAGACCCTACTCAAAAAAATACAGCCCTGTTGAACCTTAATTTTGGTCTTTTGAGATTCAGAGTAGAAGAAGCAGGTGAACTACTCTGGGTCTAGAATTCTGCCACGCAAAAACTGTGAGATAATGAATGTGTTTTGTTTTCTAAGTCACTAAGTTTGTAGTGATTTGTTAGGGTTAACAATGGAATACTCATGTAAAGGGCAACCAAGGATATCATGTTTGTTTAAATCTTGATCTCCTGGCTTCTACTCACCACTTTGAAGAAGTTCCAAGTTCTAAGAACAGAAAGAGAAACCTCCCGTATAGCCAATGGTGCTGTGGGCACCTTTGAATTGCAAATTGGAATGTCCCTTCAAGAGGAAACACTGAATAGTCCCTCTTTTTCATTTGTTTGTTTTTCTCTGTTCTTGGTATGGAGCATTCCCTTACCCAGCAGTAAGTCCATTCTAGTAAAATGAAGGCTATGGACAAAGACTATTTCCCTGCTACCCTGAAAGGCATTGTTGTATTGTACAATTCACAAACACTAGGAAAAAAACGGAGTTTGAGGTTTGCCAGGTGATTCTGGGCTTGCTTAGAATTGAAAATCAGATATCTGTTATTCCTGGAGCAAAGCAGGGTCTTGATAAACAAATTCCCATTTCAGTATTATGAAACAACATTACTTTGCTCAAGAGATAGCTATTGCAATTATTTGGGGTATTCCTGGATCATCTGATTCAAGTGTGATCAGTGACCATTTAATATACACTATATTGGATGCAGACATTCTGGGATACTAAGCCGCGTGCAAGCATGCTAGCTGGACACATCCGTAAAGTCTTGCTGATAGGTTCTGTCACTGTATTTGTAGTGCATTGCCAAGTACCTGCTATGCTTACAATGCTTGTCAAGATTATGTAGTTTAAACAGTATCTCATAACAATAGAAGACAAAGTATTCAGTCTACCCAGAAAATATTTAATAAAGGCAAGGATGCTATTCTATTAATAGCGGACTTCACTGCTGCTTGGACCCCTTGAATATGCAGGCTTGAACAGGGAAATAGTTCCTGCCACACTGGTAACAGCTGATGTCGTAACCACGACTGAACAGACTGATATCATTCCTAGTACCTGGAATAAAGCCCTGGACATTGCCAATACTTAGTGTGTGTGTATTTTTTAATATATTCTTTAAAAAAATAAAAAAATAACAGGATAATTTTTCTCCCATGTGGCAAGGCCTATAATCTATCTGTGCACTCCTTTTACAAAGGTATGTGAATTAGTCTGCAATGTTTCATCAGAGGATCAGACAAGTTGTAGTACAATATGAGCAACTTATAGGTGTTGAAATATTTCTTTTCATTGAAGACATTTTGATGGCTGCTCATATTGATGAAACGGCTCACACTGCAGTGATTAAAAATGGTTGGCCCTTGGATGAGGATAAAATTCAGAGCTCCAGTGTCCTCTATTGTGAAGTGGAAATGAGATATCCTACTAAAGCCTAAAAGCCTTGGCCAATTTCAAGAAAAGGTGTGACACACTCACTAATCACAGAACCAGTACCACTCACTGTATTATCTGAACTCCTGTACAAGAGGACCTCACCTTTGAAACTCATCACCAGATAAGATAGCATGATTTTCTGATAAAACGACCCATTCGCAATATGGATTATCTAGTGGAATGCTACAGAGATCTGTCATGATAATAATAAACAGCTGGTTGTGCATAGCACTGGGTATTCTTTAAATGGGTTGAATTTCAGGTCCTGCTATAGAATATGAAACATGAGATTCTGAGACTGATGGAAATAATATTCACATTGACTCATGGATAATACTAATAGTGGCCTAGCTCTATGATGAGGCCATTGGGAAACCATTGTATTGATAACTAAATTCATATTGATGTAATGTACTTTTAATTTACAGAGTCATGCAATGTAACATTGTCTATATTTAACTTATAGACTCTCTCCACATAAATATATAAAAACATATATAAACATATATATGTTTCCACATGTACTCTTATACAGAAAACAACTGCTTTTAATGAAAATTCTCTGGACTGAATTAGCACATGTATTGATTATTTCTACCATAGCTTGGTAGATTTTTGCTCAAAACATAATGATAATTAATGAAATTATCATTAACAACTACAAGGTCTATCCTATTTGCCACTTATGGTAGGCTGTATGAAGAGGAGTTCTACAAGACATGTTTTTGGCTATTCTTATAAGTTACAATCATTCCTACTCTACTGAGACTGAGTTTCCAGGTATCAGGGGTATGCAATTAGGTCTTTAGAAGGTAATGCACACTCTCCTTTTGTTTTTATCTTTTGTCATGCCTGATAGTCTTACTTTAATATTCTAGCTCCCCCCCAAAATCAGTATTTATCCATAAAATCTGACACATAACAGAGCTTCTCCTAAATGCCCTGGTGGTACTTTTCTCCATCAAAGAGCTACATTGATTACACTCTCCAACAGCACCCATCTTGTGTGCCTACCAAAAGAAGTATAAACACTGGATAGCTACAGATGTTGTCTTGAACTGAACTGTGGATGACGCTCTTCATGTCTCCAGGACTTATTTTCTTCTACAGATGGCAAGGCCTCCACTCCTTCTCTCTTGACCCTGACAGAACATAGTCTCTAAAAAATAATGCAATCTTTGAGACTGATCCCAAACCCAGCAGTCATTAGTAAAATCTCTTCTCATTGACCTTCCTGGAAGTATTAAGTACATAGCTTTCATCACTAAGCATAGATAATTTTGAAGTCCAATGGATGATCCCCAATTTATGGGAAACTTTATGGGAATTTTCTGATCAGGCAATCTGAGTACTTATTGATAATCAGACCAGCGTTAAATCTTTGTCCAGGCAGGATTAACTCTGGATGCTTTAATGCTCTCTAAGAGAAAATCAAATAACTACGATTGTTTTGATCTTGGTCTTGGTGTGATAGACTTTATGTAGTATGTTTTCTGGTCTTTCAATTTGTTCTGTGTGTCCGTTGGCTTTGCAACAAGACATTGAAAACCCCATTGACATCCAAGTATTATGGTTTTAGCTTGGGAACTGTATGTTTCCTAAGACTCTAAGGACTGGCCATAAAGTAGAGAGAGAAGAGAAAAACCTTTGAATAAATGGCTCTTCTCTGTTTCTCTATTGTCATCAATAAATCTTTTTACACATCTTCATGAATGGCTTGGGTCACTGTACACATTAGATTACAATATACAAAATCCCTATGCTTGGTGAGGAAGGGCATGGCAGTATGTTCTCACTTTTGATTTAGATTACTAATATTTTAAATACCAAGCAATATTCTTAGTATCTAATATAACCTAGAAATATTCATACATAAACTATTTATAGGAGATATTTCTGGATGAAAATTCTAAATTAATATGAGCTATTTATTTAAATTTTCAAAATTAGATCTTGTCTCTGTGACTTGATTCTATACCCTATTGAAAGAGAGACACAATTTACATCTTTACAGTTTCCTTGAAGCACCTACCTCAACTTTTAAGTATAGTAAATGTGTGTTGGTTTACAGTTTACAGATTTACCTACATTTTAGCCAGATTCAATACATTAATAGTTTAATTTTATCAGTTTTTAAATTCTGAGTAATGGGTTTATTTAGGAATATATAATGTGTGCACCTGATATAAACAAACAGAACATATACAGAAAGCATAATAAGAGTCCTCTCATACTAATCATTTAGAGTCCCTTTATACTTCTGTATCACTATTCTTTCTTCATGTATCCAGAAATATTCCAGAATAAACTAAATATTATACCTACTTATATTACTTTTTACTCAAATAATAGCATATAAGAAAATTTTTCTGCTTTTTTTTCACTGACTGCTATTGATATATTTCTTTCATTCCATACATGTAGTGATTAGAGTTGCTTCATATTTTTTTACTAGCTACATATTCATTTTCGTGTGTGTGTGTATGTTTGTGTTTGTGTGTGTAGAAGTGAATTAAACAGACAAAATCCCCACTCTCACAGAGGTAGTAATCTTATTAGGAGAGACAATCATTGAATAAATATGCAGTAATAAATATATAGCATATTTGATTGTAATAAGTGATATTCAACAGTTACAACAGCAAAAACAAAAAGAAGCCTAGCATATTGTTATAAATAAGAGTGAAATTAGATTTGCTACTTACTACCAGAGGACTACTGAAGGCCTCACTGAGAAGGTGACATTTGACAGAGATCTGAAAGGAAGGATCTACAGCCATCCAGGGGCACTGCACCCCAAAGAGAGGAAAAAGATGGTACAAAGAGCTGCAGAAGTTTAAATTGCAGCAAGAGGGGGTGAATGATTGGGGTACAGTAAAGAAAGGGAGGATTCCAGGAGATCAGGTCTTAGAGTGTATTGGGGTCAGATCAGATAAGCTTTTTAGGCTATTTTATCACATTGGCTTTTACACTGAGGCATAAAATGGAGTCATGAGGAGGCTGACATTAGAGAAATATTCTGATCTGGGTTACACAGTAACAGGGACAGTATAAATCCTATACTAAGAATAGACTATGTAAAGGCAAGGGAAGAAACAGAGAGAGGTGGGAGGCAATCTAAGAAATCCAGATGAGAAAGTAGGGTGGCTGGATAAGTGATGCTGTCTATATAGAGACTGAGAGAATTGGTTGTAATCTGTTTATATTTTGCAATCGAAGGAAACAAGAAATAATAATATGTAAAAAATTAAAGAGAGTCAATGTGGAATATAGGATTTCTGGCTGGAATAACTGGAAGCATGGAGTTGTAAGGAACATAAGAAGCTCTATTTGGGGTCATCGAGATAGCTATTAGCTATTCATATAAAAGAGATAGAAATGACAGGGAAGGCATAAGTGTGGTGAGAGGGAATAAGAAATTAGCTGGGGCTTGAGGTATAGTGGAAGGAATGAGCTAAAAATAATGTAGTGATTGAAAAATAAAATTATAGAAATTGAGATTATTAAAGATTATAGTTATTGGCAATGACACAACTTGATTAAATTATAACCAAGGGACATGAAGAGGGGTATAACATCAATAGTGCAAACAACTCTATAAACTGGGAAGATAGACTGGTGGAAGAATCTTTTCTTTCTTTCTTTTTCTTTTTTTGTAAAGACAGGGTCTTGCTCTGTCATCTCAGCTGTGGCACGATTGTAGCTCATTACAGCCTCAAACTCCTGGGCTCGGGAGATCTTCCCACCTCAGCCTCCCAAACTACTCGGATTATAGGCATGAGCCACCATTCCAACCCTGGAAGCATCATTTTGAAATCAATAAAAACTTATGAAATAATTAACACATAATTAAAGAATTTATTCTAATAATACAGGCCTACCTATAATTATAGACAAAATTATAATTGAGTATACACTGAATTCTTATGAGAGAGAAAATTCTTAAGAGGAAAAAATACTATAGTTTTGGGAGAAGTATTGTTTTCTGAAAGTCAAAATAAAATGATGGCTTACTTTTTTTTATTTTTTCTCCCTTCAGGATGTCATTTTCACATCTTGGTATTATGCAAGCACTTTCTTGTCATTTCCATCTAAAAAATAGCAGTTTTGATTTATTCATATAATCCACCATGGTCTTGCAGTACCTGAGATTTTTAAAAAAACTTATAGAAAACAGCTGTTCACATGAAGACTTCTCTTTTTCTGGATGTCCATCGGTTGACACCTTATCCTATCTTTCAGGATGACTATGTACCAAAAGGCAATGTAATAATCTCTGTGAATTTGTCCTCATCCAAACTTTTGGGCATTATTAATTTAACTCTTTTTATTGTTCCTTTGGAAATATTCTTAGTAAATTCCCCTGCATTGAGCATTTATTTGCACCATACATGTGCACATGCACATATGCACACACACACACACACACACATTTGCTACCCACATCACCCTTCTCCAGTTTTAACATGCTGTTCCTTTGCAGTAAGGGCCGTGTTTCTTTCTACCAAATCATATTGTATAGTTTTCTGTTGCTACTTTAACAAATTATCCCCTACTTAAAGGCTTAAAACAGCACATATTTATGACCTCACAATTCCATAGGTCATAAGTTTGTGTTGGCTCAGCTAGTTTCTCTGCTCAAAGTTTTACAAGGAGGACATCAAAGTGTTGGTGTCAGTTGAATGGGTTCTCATCAGGAGACTCTTTAAAGAATCTGATTCCAAGATCTCTTGGGTGGTTGGCAAAATCTAGTTCCTTGAGAAAGTAGTGCTCCTAGTCAATATTCCTTACTGGGGTCTAGTTGTGGCTATCTTTTGCTCTTAGATGCCTCTTTCTGATCCTTACATGTGTCCCTTTATACCTGGAATCTCTCCAAATTCCACTCTTTCTTCCGTTCCCAGCTAGAGAAAATTCTCCGCTTTGAACGGCATAGGTGATTAAATTGGGTCAACCTGGAAGAGCCAGAATAATTTCAGATTCTAATGTAAGACCTATAACTTTAATTATATCTGGAAAATCTGTTTTGGCATGTAATGTAACTCATTGAGAATTTTCAAGGATTAGAGTTTGAACATCTTTCAGGGACTGTTTTCCCTACATACCATCTTCTCATATTTGCTCTTGGACTCATCTTTTACATTTCATGTTTTGTTTGCACCTTCTATACTGTCTTCACCAATGCCACTGTTATATCTGTTTTTAATAACTTGGAACTAATTAATCTTTGAGCCACCAATGTTTATATATAGTTATTCCTTTCCAAGTCCTGGTGTTAATCTTCATGTCATGGTCTCTTCCCTGTCTACTTTTACGTTTCTCCACCTTAATAAATGTTATTGAAGTGGGAAGTCCTAAACTTTTGAGCTTCAAAATAAATATACAACAAAATTCAGAATCCACATCTTCCTATCACCACCTATCTGTAAAGAACAGGGCATTTAAATCCCTCTTCTATTCAGTTATAAGAAACTGTGGGTTTTAAATACTTTCTAACTATGCACTCTGCAGTGCTATCATTTTAAATTAGTGATCCTCCAGACATTCTAGGTGCCAAATGTTTTTATTAAATTGCGTAACATCATTATCTTTTATTTTTACTCTATTCTAAAAGAAATAAGTTCACATTTCTTTTACTACTTTCTGAGGGGACATTTATAGATATCTTGCAGAATGCGACGCCAGATATGCAGGACTTAGAGGCTGAGGATTGTCCGACTGTGCTGCTCTTCAGAGTACGTGAGATCTTGGGGCAAACAGTGGATCCCTCCAAGCTATTATGAAGGTCTCCCACAGAGGTCACTGTGAGGAATGTATCAGAAACATGCATTAAGAAAAATTTACAACCTAAAAATTACTCAGTTGATTTTCAATATCTATATCATATCATTATACAACATTCTAAATCTGAATCCTCTGCACCTTGATAGTATTAAAATGGAAATGAATACTTTTGCAAATACAAATAACTTGTATTTTAAAAATATTTAGTCAATGGAGAGAAGTAACATAAACATGATATAACCACTTTTAATATTTTGTTAGTATACATATATGCATATGCATATATATGCATTCACATACATATGCACATATATGCATATATGTATATGCATATAAGTATTTTTGCACATATAAGTGTATATAAGTATGTATACATATGCATGTGTATATGTATATATTGCTGTATATTATATATAAATACACATAGAAACTATAATGTACATATTTTAAAATCAGCATATCATATATGTATATTTTTTAAAATTTAAGATCTATTGTGACTTTACCAATGCATCCAGAGATAAATTCTTGTACTTAACAGCTAAATCCTTGCTCCTAATATGCAATGTAAACTTAATTCAAGATCTTGTGCCATCCATGACATCCTTTTTTCCAGTTATTTTCATGGAGCTCCTGTCACTTTTGGTCTTGTATGTCATTATCTTCAGATTTATTTTTATTAATTTATTTTTATTTTAAACTTATTTAAATGTATCTTAATTCATTTTTATTAATAAGTGAATGGTAGTATCTCCATATTCCTACAATATGTATTAAATAACATTGATCTTTTATTTTTTTAAACAAATTTATTGAAGTAGAGTTAGCACCGCTTATACTATCCTGGATTGAGCTTGAGCCCATTATTCGAAGTGAGGTGACACAAGACCAGAAGAATGGGCTCCACGTGTACTCACCATCAAATTGGTATTGACTGATTAACACTATGGAGCTCAAATGGTGGTGGTGTTCACCAGGATTTCAGGGGTTGGAGGGTAGACCCACATCTGAGGGATGCAAGAAGCATCGTCAAGGGGAGGGGAGTGCTTGAATTGTAGTTGAGGATGGGAATTAGGGGTCTAAATAAGATTGATCTTAACAAGAAATTTAAAAAGATTGTTTCAATGTGGCATTATGTATTGTGGTAATTTCTATATTTTAAATCTGAGAAAGTCATAAGTTGTTTTACTCATATACGGTAGCAGAATCAAAAATATGAAAAATGCCTTGGGCATTCCAGAAAATGTTGCATTTTTTTCAGTAATTTTGTGAAAGCTATAACATATACACACGTAGACTGTGCTAAATTTTGTGCCAAAATATAAAACATTTCTTAGTGTAAACAAAGTACATGTAGTTTACGTGAATGAAAAATACTTTTACCAATTTAACACACAGCAAAAATAGATTTTAATTATTGGAGCCCTCCAAAGACAAGATTTATTAATTATTCTCTTCTCTAAATGTTTTTCTCTTGGATAAAAATACTTATATACATAGAACACACATAGTGTATACAATTTAAAAATTATAGAATTAAAATGTTTGCATAAATCCAAAGATTTTTTTTCCTTGTTAATATATTTGGCTGTTACTGGGCTGGATTTTGGAATAAACTTAACAAACAAATAAAAATATCATAATAATCAATTTTTCATTAAAATATGACTATTTATATCTCTGACAGGTGGACTTTGAGCTTCCTAAGGGTGAGAACTTGGTAATTAAATATTTTAAGACTTTTGTACCCAATAAACAAACACAATGATTGACTTAGAAAAATTTTATACATAATAAACAAATGAATGTTAGCTGTCTACAATTATTCTACTTAAGAAACCCTTAGTCTGTGCTGTCATTGGGACAATAGTCTGAGCCAGGGCTTTGTGATTTGGGCCTACAGATCCAGCAAAAATAGAATTCTGAATTGAATCTAAACGCTCTCTTGGAAAGATGTGAGAAATGTAATCTGCTTAGGTGTTGAGATTCAAATCCGCATGTGATAAGGCATTCTGAAAATTTACATATAAAATCCTCAAATAAATCTGCCATTACATTATCATTCCCAATATAGAAATCACATGAAGAAGCATATTTATTTCCAAGATATCACCTGTAAATCCAAAGATTGAAGTTATATATCAAGATTTTTAGCCTTTGCAAACACTTTCTAGGAGACAAAAGAATTTTTATTGAACTGCAAATCAATAAAATAGAGTTAAAGACTAGATGACAAATTTAATTAGCATTAAATCCAATTATAGATATTAAATAGCTGCACTCTGTTTCTTTATGAACCCCCACATTATGATACTAATCTGCTCTCTACAACTCCTGTTAGCAGAACCAAGTTCTGATTCTTAAATACCCGGCCCATCAAGGTCTTTAGGAATGACAACATCAGACTCCCCATAAAGAGGAAGAAGCAAAGCTGGATCACGAAACCCTCTTCATTGTGTACCGTCTTTCGTGCGGTTGGCTGTGACCACAAGATGTTCTCCAGTGAAATGAGTGTCATTTCCTGACAGAGTATGTGAAATCCTTCCTCAACTGGTCTTCAAGCTTTTTCCTCTTTGCCTGGCTGGAATCAAAGAACAAGGAGATTGATCACATATTATATAATTCCGAATATTATATAATTCGGAAAAGACCTTCTATTGTTCTGAACCACTGAAATTTGGAAATCCATTTGTTGCTTATGAGTTTGTCTACCCTTTTGTATTGCTCTGCCTGTTATTTACCATCCCTACATTTTCAGCCTAAATTCATTAATTTCTCGTTAATAGAATAATCATAGGTTCTTTTTGTAAATCTAATCTGAGAGTATTTTTTAGAGGAAGATATTGTTTATTTCTACTTTTCGTGAGGATTTTTATAATGACTTTTATAATCCATATTTAAACTTTTTGTTTATCATTTGCTGTGCACTTCATTTCCTATAAATTATGACTCCTATTTACCTATTTTTGATTTCTTCAATTTTCTATTCATTAGTGTTTTTTTTAATTTTAAATAGTTTTTAAATTTATTTATTTATTTAAATTGAGAGATAAAATTGTATGCACAGCATGATATTTTGAAGTATATATACATTGTGGAATGGCTAAATCTAGCTAAATAACAAATTCATTACCTCCCTTAGTTATCATTTCTGCGGTGAGAACACTTAACATCTACTCCTTTAGCATTTTCAAGGACACATTATAACATCATTAACTATAGTCATTGTGTGGTACGATAGATGTCTTCGATTTATTCCTCCTATCTAACTGTAATTTTGTATTCTACCTGTTTTTCATGAAATTTATGTTTACCTTTCTAGTTATAGATACACAATTTTGTACTAATATTTGAAAACAGAATACCATTATTTCTAAGATACAATGTTTCCTCCTTAACCTGATTCTCTATTTATCTCCCTTGCATTTGCAGCCAATTTAGAATGTGGACTTTATGATACTTGTGCTTCTCTACTCAACTCCCCTCCTCTTCTCATAAATGAGATATTAAGTTTATTTTACCATCATCTGCTGCAACATCTTAGGTTTTCCTGATGTCGTATTTTTAGGTCTAGACCAGGGTTCACATCTTTTTTTTTTTTTTTTTCTGTATAGGGTCTAATAGTAAAAAATTTAGGGCTGTTTGGCAGGAGGCATACAGTCTCTGTAGCAACTACTCACATCTGCCATTATGGTGCAAAAGTAGCAATAGACAATAGAGAAATTAGTAGACATGGCTTTATTTCAATAAAATATTAATATTTACAAAAACAGGTAGTGAGCAGGAGTAGTTTGCTGATTACTGGTTCAAACTCGTAACAGAATTTTTGCTTTACTATAACTCTTTATTTTCAAAAGTCCTTATTTAGAATTTAAATTACATATTACTGGTCTATCATCTTCCATTCAGATTTGTTAAATGATTCTTTCACAATCCCTGTTTCTGTGTTCCCTTCTTTAAGTCTCAATTCTGAAATTGTTACTTGGTTTCAGTCATACCTACAATACTTTCCTCAGTAAAGTTAGGGTGTAAAATATAACTGGATTATTTGAGGGTATAAATAAATAAATATTTTTTTATGTTTAAATTGTAGGTAGGTGTAAAATAATTGATTTATTACTGTTTTCCTTACAGACGTCCTTCTCGCTGACACATCCAATGCTAGTCTAATTTTTTTCCTTGGTAAGTAACTTTGTTCTTTATGTTAGTTTGTAAGATTTTGTCTTTAACCTTGGCATTTACAAATCTTATCACTATGTGTCCTTTCTGATCAATCCTACAAGAATCTAGATCAATTTTTTTCAACATAGATCATGTTTTGAGAAATTATTTTTATGTATTTATGAAATAATTGCCGCATCTTCATAGTATTTATTTATTTATTCCCTTTCAGAATAACTGTCACTTAAAATACAGGTCTATAGCATATATCTGCTAACTCTCTCGTCTAACTTTTGTCTTTCCATCATCATCTCTGATTTAACAGTTTTCCTCTGTGCCTCAAGATATATTTCTCTTTTGATTTTTACTGCCACCAATAATCGTCAAAAGTGACCATGTTCTTTTCAATTTATGTACTAATTATAATGATTATTATTTTTAAAATTTATTACAGATGGTCCTTGACTTACAATGAGGTTATATCCCGATCAACTCCTAATAAAATGCATTTGCCATTCCCAGTATTTTCAATTTAGGCTGGTTTTATCTGGATGTAACCCCATCGTGTTTTGAGGATCATATTGAATATCACTTTAATACCATTGTGAAGTGGAAAAATCGTTAAGTCAAGCCATCATGAATTCAGGACCACCTGTATTTGTAGAAAGATTTTGGATTTTTTTGTGTACTATTATTATTAATCATTTACTATTTCTTGTTCAAAATGTCATCAGTGCCTCACATATATTGTAATTGTAGCCTACTGTTTACTGAATTCTGCTAGGTTTTTTTGTTTGTTTGTTTGTTTTGTTTTTTTAATTCTGTGGTTGCTGAATAACATTAAGCAGGTTGTTTTCATGCAATGTAAGGTGTTGCTCAGATCTTCCAGATCTGCCTATCAAGCAGAGTAAAATCTGTGTGTGTACTTGGCAAAAGCTTGGAGCAGTTTCCTCAAGCACAAAGATACTTTTGGGGGTATTGAAAAATTTCATTATCTTGATTGTAGTGATGGTTTCATAGGTTCATATATATATATCAAAACTGATTAAATTTTTCACTTTAGAAGTATATCATTTATTGTATTATCCCTGAATAAACATGTTTTTATAAAAAAATATAGTTACAGTGACTTTTCTGCAAATGATAAAGGGTGAGAGGTCTCAGTTCGAGTGGGAGAAAAACATATATATATAATATAAAATATAATATAAAAATAATTATATAATCTAAATATATAATAAAAGTAATAAAAAATAGTAAAATATAATATAAAATATATCCCCCTCCTCTATTTCAAAGACTTTCAAAATTTGAAAAGTCCTGGTAGTAATGAGGTATGACATAGAAATGACAAAAAATGCTGTTCAGCGACATTGAAATCAATACCATTAATATTCAGAATATCAGCATATGAAACATCTTTAGTAGGCAACAGGGTGACAGATGCATGATAATGAAGTGTGGCACCATGAGAGACAGAGAGAGAGAGAATGTGTGTGGGGGGGGTGGAGAGAGAGAGAGAGAGCAAGAAAGTCAGTGTTTACCTTAATTTTTTTTCTTTTTTTTATTGAAGTGTAATTTACATATCATGCCCTTACTCCATTTTAAGTGTACAATTAAATGGTTATTAGTAAATTTACCAAGTTGTACAGCTATTCACATAAATCAGTTCTAGAGGATTTCTTACCCCCTATTGAGACCCCTAATACCCATCCCCAACTACATTTCAAGCATGTCCCTCCCCTCCACAGTGCTCACCACAACTCTCAGATGTGGGTCTACCCCCCACCCCCCAAATCCCTAGTTTAGCTTAATTTATGTGAAAATACTTGAAGCATTTGAGAAGCCTGTGTGATCCTCTCCTGCCTGAGGATGAGAGGACATGTTGACTCGGAGCATTTGCTCTTTTATCACCAGGTCCAATAATCTCTAGTCCCATTCACAACACAGTTGTACTCGTTCTACTTTACACCCCTAATATTTCTCCCCACCTCCGATCATGTTAGTCAAGGTCGTAATAGGAAGGATTTGCTCTGTAATATTTTAAGTAATTTAATTTGATTTCTGTCTCTTCCTTTAGGTTACACGTACATTCCTTAGCTGAACGGTTTTTTAACTCCTATACTCCATTGTCTTGCACATACTGGTAGATAACTACTCTCGTCTTTAAAATAGGAATGCTGATACCAGCCTTATCAATTCCCAAAGGCTATTGTATAAAGCAAGAATAAAATTACAAAGAAAAGTCCTCTTGAAGCTGTGAAATAAAATTTAAATGCAAGTAGGAATTTATATACAGGAATTGGGAAGCACTGATATAACAGGCACTATGAGACTAGATTATGAAGGAAAAGACTACTATTTGCACATTGTTAGTACTAATTTATTGACACAATGTACTTTTCTCAAAGGAAGTGACACTTTCAAATGAAATCTCTTGAACAATATTAAATATATTATTAAGAAAATGTCATATAATACATTAAAAATGTGTTTTAGAGAATGTGTCACAAAGAACACAATAAAATACCTTTTAGGGAGACACACATGCACCATAAAATCTTACTAACATTTTTTGAATTTTTCAAAGTCAGGAGAACAGAAAAAGTTTTTAAATTACATTCGTTTTTCAGAAACAGGTTTTACCTATTATCTTAACTCTCTTACCTGCCAAGACTTGTCACACTGCTTTTAACAGCCAAGCGAAGAGATCTGTCCATAGCTATCAATTTTTATCCCATAAGTATTCATAAAGAAAAAATACATTTTTCTAAGAAATCATAGATTGACTCTCAAATCAAATTGCCATTTCCTGCAGTACCTACAAAATTTTATGGTTTTAAAATGAAACAATTTCACTCACTAGAAAAAAATCATGTATCTCTCTGAAACTTTTCCGTTGAAATTCCATCATTTCTATAAAGATTTTGCTATCCTTTTTGCCGGAAAAAAAACTTCTTATGTTAAGATAATAAATTATATAAGAAAAGACAGTGCTGTTATACCTGCAAGAGATCAGAGAAAAAAATATTTTTAATTATATTTTTATATTCTGACATAATGAATATGGTTATAATTTAGTGTTTACTTTCACATAATAGACAACCATGTTAGTCTTCATCACATTTTATCATTCCTAACATGTTTAAATGAGCCAAAATGTTTACTAAATTAAGAAAAATAAAATGTGCTTTCAGCTCATTAAAGAAGCATGAAGATGAGGATTAAATGGCAAAAAAAGTTGGTGTAAAATGGAATGCTATAGGACTCCAAAGAGAATTTTTTAAAGGTTCTTTTTAAAAGTATTTGTTCATTTTTTCCAAAGTTTGTTCCATTGAGCACTGATTTAATGTAAAAATATTAATGTATTTATATCTATATTTATGTCTGTATCTCCCCATCCATCTCTGTCTATATTTGTCTATGAAAGAGCATTTCAATGATTTTCATAATTTTCTTTTCATTTTTCTTTTTTTTTTAGTGCACACTTCTTTTTTGTTACAGGTAACAGTTATGATAGTTATATAACACACTTTCAGAAACATTATTCTATTTGCAATATTTAAAACTTTTAAATTCTTGCCTGGCATTTTGATTTTCAAAATAACTTTAATTTACTGGTATTCATCATAATTTTTCTCCAATTTCTGCAAGTTTTGAGAGAATTTAGACTATAAATACTCAAGGATGGGAGAGTTTGAAAAAAGCAGTATAATAAGCTAATAAAAAAAGAACCTCCAGCAGATGATTAGAAATGGAATTAATGTGAACTCTGTATAGGTCACAGATTAACCTGCCAGGAGGCTGTGAATCTTCAATATATCATTTTCTTTTCATGCTTTAAAATCAACTTCTCAAATTGATATATGAGTAGCACACATGTATATGTATATATGTGGGTTATATACATATATGGCGTTTTATACATATCCATAATGACTACAAAGGAAGCTATCATGTATATGTAAAATATTTCGAATAAAACACTTAAAAATTTTATTTTGAATGTCTTGAAATATATCTAAACTCATAACAGAATAATTGCAGAAGAACATCCAGACCAAGGTGTATTGGGATGGGAAATCCTCCTGAATATACCCTAACGCTATTTTGGCATATGTACTAAAAAACAGATGTGCACAGTTAGTACTGAAAAACAGATATTATAAGATCCATTGCCTCTACTATAAAATTGTCTATATGTAATTGCTTTTTGAAGTTTCAACATTTTCTTACTGATACAGGAAAGGGGAAGATGAAGAACAAGCTTTATTATACCAAGATTTTGTGAAGATGCTGCATAGTGAAGACCTCCATAGGCAAGACGTTGGTGAGGCAACAAGAATTTTTTTCCTATGCCAAAACAAAAATTAAAAATGAAATAAACAAGCAAGACCTCATATGTTGGAAATTGTGAATCCAGTGCTCTAGTTATTAATATTTTGTATGGATCTCATGATGTAATCATCCCTTGATAACCATACGGGATTGGTTACAGGATCCCCACAGATACCAAAATCGCAGTTGCTCAAAATATAAAATGGTGTACTATTTGTATATAACCTATGCACATCCTCTTGTATAGTTTAAGTCATTTCCAGGTTACTTATAATACATAATACAATGTGAATGCTCTGCAAATAGTTGTTATACTGCATTATTTGGGGACTAATGATAAGGAAATAAAGTCTGTAATGTTCAATATTGTTGCAAATTTTTTTCTGAAGATTTTTTAATCCAAGTTTGGTTGAACCCACAAACAGGAAACCCATGAATATGAAGGATCTAGGGTATATAATAGTAAGGCACACAAATAAATTGTACATTAAATTAAATTTCACCTTAGAAGTGTTTGGAGTTTCCTTTAGCATTGGTGGCCATGGAATAAGTTTTTTTTTTTCTTTATTGAAGTATAACTTACATATCATGCCTTTACTCCATTTTAAGTGTACTATTAAATGATTATCAGTAAAATTACCAAGTTGTGATTCATGTGATTAACTGTACACCTTGGTAAATTCACTGAAAATCATTTAATTGTACACTTAAAATGGAGTGTTGGTTGTACGTAGGTACAGTTGGAGCACTATGTATGTACTCTATGGACTACTTTGACAGAGATTTTTGAATGTAACAAGATAAGTCAACTTGAGTGGTAATATATTTTGGGAAATCAGCTCACTACAAATTGTGACTGTAAACATTGTTCTGTAAATGCTTTGTAGTTTTCCCCCAATAAAAAAAAAAATTACCAAGTTGTACAGTTATTCACATAAATCAGTTTTAGAGGATTTCCTTCCCCCCATTGAGACCCCTAATTCCGATCCCCAACTACATTTCAAGCATGCCCCTACCCTCCACAGTGCTCACCACATCCCTCAGATGTGGGTCTACCCCCCACCCCCCGAATCCCTGGTGAACACCACCACCATTTGAGCACCATAGTGTTAGTCAGTACCAATTTGATGGAGAGTACATGTGGGGCCCATTCTTCCAGTCTTATGTCACCTCATTCGAATAATGGGCTCAAGCTTAATCCAGGTTAATATAAGCGGTGCTAGCTCATTGTCATTTCTTAAAATTGAGTAATATTCCATTGTGAACATATACCAGATTTTAACAATCCACTCATGCATTCACGGGCACTTGGGTTGTTTCCACGACCTAGCAATAGTGAATTGTGCTACCATAAACATTCGGGTGCAGACTTTTTAATCAGTCTTTCCACTATTATCAACATAACATGAGCAATGTTTTGAACAAAAGCAAACAAATATACACCAAGAACTACATATAGCATATATCTTTGGCTCCCAAATGCTATTTCTACCACAATGAAATGACTGGATAAAAACACAAAGATAAATGTGCAACATATTTATCACAGTATTGTTTAAGCCAACCAAAAATTGTATACTATGCAAATGTCCATGATAAGAAATATAAAAATTACTGAGTAGAAAACAGTAAATTCCAAAATAGCAAGTGTAATTTAATCCCACTTTTGTTAAAAATGTATATAGATATAGAAAACACAGAAAGATATATAACACCATTAATGGTGGTTACACTAAAGGGAGCAAGGACTTGCAATATATACTTTCTTCTTTATACTTTTATGAACTTTTGGCAATAAACTTGAGTTACTTTTATAAATAAATAAAACCAACAAAATACAAGGGCCTAATCCGTGAATAGTAATATTCCAATTAGAAAATCATAAATTTTATGAATTACTTAATCAGGACTGTTTGTTATGGATGGAAAATTTCCACAAAAAGTACAGAACCAAAAAGGCAACACTGTTTAAAAGATAAAAGGTGGTGATGGGGAAATCAAAGCTGTTCTGTGCATTACACTTTTAGATGATCAGCAACAGAGAAGACACATTTATTACTTAGATGAGCTCAATAAGTCAAGAATTACATTATCCATTGATTTTTGAATCAATGAATGATTTCAGTAGATACTCCACTTAAGCATTAAGTCAGTTTTACTTAGTAATTACCAAATGGGAATAAAGCCTGCTGAGTATTTCACAGCCTATGTGTAACGTTTTTCTCAGTAACATATTAATAAGTAGGTTTTAGCTGTATCAGTCCCATCTTAGTACTTGTATACACATAAACAGTAATAAGTACTCATTCCTTTCTCATTTGAATAGTCCTTTTTTCCTTAGTCCCTTCTCAAACTCCTCAATTTGGATCATTTCTAAGTTACTTCCTATCTTATCTACTATGTATAATTCTTAACAATTGTCCCCACTTATTGGATTTTATCATGTTCTATTCAAGGACAAATATGACATGGTCCTAGAGCACCAGGAAAAATTATTCCCAGCCCTGGTTCTGTGATATCCTAACATATCTTCAGGCATATGATGAGATGTAGTGAATTCTTGAAATATTAATTTCCCTTTAACTGTTACTAAGATACTTATGGTTGACAGAATATGGTGGAATGTGAGTAGATGGTAAGATAAAATGAGACAAGTATGTGTGTTACAACTTCAAGAAGGTCGGAAGCCCTCATGTTAGGAGCTAAATATAATAATACACATGTCAAAATATGTAAATACATGCTAATCATTTTTCAAGATTAGGTTTCCATTTTCTCACTTAAGTTTCTGATTATAGTTTTAAAATATTAAGTGTGATAGACTTGAATTAGAAACCATGTAAAGATGTTTTACAAAGTAATTAATATGAAAAATAATCATAAAGTATTCTTTGCATTGGCTACAATGAAGGCTTTTATGTACTAGGAGATAGAGGGAGCTTTGAAAAAACGAAGAAGGGGTCCTGTGGCTACTAAGATAAGAGTATAAGCTACAGATATGGGAAGAAATTAAATAAGGCACAAAATTTAAAGAGGTAACAGTTACAGATAACTATGAAGAAAAACATTCTAATAGTCAAAGATATCCATAAAAGGAATTGGCTGACTTGTGAAATAGTGAGCTCAACATCAAAAGAGATTTTTCAATATATTTACACAGGTCAAATAATTAGGTAACTCCAAAGTCACAGTATATCCCAACTCTAACACATAGAGTGGGTAGAAACATGCAAATAGATGATGACAATAGATTAGCTTTAGTAAAAGAATATGGCACTGCTACATCTCTGCCTATTTGTCCTCCATCTTCTCTTCCTCCTCACAACTAGCAAATGTAGGCATTTCCTCTAGCCTAAGTGTTAGACACCTTTCTAATATTTCATGCTGTCTTCTTATAATAATCTCTTCTCTTTCAAGAGCTTCCACTAATAAGTTCCTACATATGACTCCCAAATTTTTCTAACCATCCCTGCTTCCCATTAAGAACTCTAGTCATATATTTTCAACTGTTCAGTTCATCCATGCAAATAGCTACTGAATAATCACAAGCACCAATTCACTGTGCTAGATTCTTCACATCTACATTATTTTAATTTATATTTTTATTCTTACAACAGCCTGATGAGGTAAACTATTAAACCTATTTTACACATGAAGAAACTGAAGCAAAGAGAGGTTTTTCCTTAGCCAAGATTACAAAAATGGTAAGTGGCAAAGCCAGAATTTAAAGTCTTTTCAATTCTAAAGCACAGTATCTTCCCCAGAATATCCACTGGTGGTTCAAATAAATGCAACACTTTAAAAATCAAAACTCATTATCTCTTTACTTTCATTCACAAGAAATTCCCCATCATCCTCTCAAGTTGGGAGTGATCTATGACTCTTCTCCTCTTTTTAATCCATGCATGTGTCCTAAAGAATAGATCCTAGCAACTAACACCTCTTCTCACTGCCTCGGTTCTGGCTTGGGTACCTACCTGCTAGACTTAAAACAGAGTTCTAATTTGTCTTTCTGCTTCTAGTCTTTTGAAGCTCCAAAATATTGCTACAGTATAAAAGTATCCTACCCTTCAAAACCTTTGAATAGTTTCCCAAAGGCCTAAGTAAAGAATCAATCTTTGAATAGGTCCTTCATCAATATAGTCACAGCTTTGTCTCCAATTATTTTTCTTCAATATGGTTCTCAAACTTCAGCAAGTACTAGAATTACCCAAAAGGCTTGTTAAAAGACAGACTGCTGAGTTGTAATCCTGGAGTTTTTGATTCAGTAGGTCTGGGGTGGGGCATGAGAATTATTTTTTTCTAATACAAGTTCCCAAGTGATGCTCATGCTATGGGTCTGGGAACCATTGTAATAGATGATGAGCTCTTTGAAGGCAGTGACTTGCCCATGTTTAGAATATTTTAGGTGCTTAATATGTTTTTAAGACTAGACATAATAACTCATAAATCAGTAAGTAATTATTGTGTGTCTTCCATGTAGCATGAATACCATGGTGAACGAAGCACAGTCTGTGCCTCATTAAAGAGCATAATGAGCAAGGGGAGAGCCAAGCAAGTCGATAAACATTTACAATATAGTAAGTACCACAATAGGGTGAATACAGAGTGCAATGGGAACCCCCCAAAGGGGACCTAACTCATCCTTGAGGGTTCAAGGAAGGTTTCAAATTAGTTTAAGCTGAATTACTTACAAGTTGGACAGGTGAAGGGGATGGGAGGTTGAGGAGATAAAGAAAGCCATGAGACAGAGTATCACCAGTTTGAGTAATTTTCACTAGTTACATATAGTTGAATGACAGAACAAGGGAAAGAGTAATGAGGCAGGAGAATGAAACAATGGACCGATAATCATAAAAGGCTTTTTAAAAGTTGATCGTGTAAAAAGTTAGTTGAGTAGCAAATACATGTTCCCCTTAAACACTGTGCTTTTCTCTTCAGCTAAATCTTTGCAAAAGCACTCTTCATTCTGCTTATAATTTTTCTCTCATATATAAAATTTTACCATAAATGTTCACCTTACATGCAACATCCATCATAAAGTCTCTTCTTATAGCTGGCATCATAGTTTCCTCATATGAATCTCATAGCACAATGTTTGTATAACTTGACTAGTGATGTGATAGCAGTGACATGAGAAGATACATGTTTCAGAGATAATAAAGGGCCTTGAAACTTCAAAGAAGGGTTAAGTTTTGAACGCAAAACCAAGATGTAGTATTAAAATTTTCTCTAATATACTCAAAATCTGTTGTACAAAAGGTTAAACGATCTCATATCTAAACAAGGTAATATACTTGATATTACTAATATATTACTATTAGCTATAATAGACAGTCTTTACCCCAAATTATCAAAAACTTTCTCCTTATACATGAATATTTGGAAAAAAATAGTATTTCTATCTTAGATACTTTAGACCTAAAGTCATAGAGATGTGGTTATGACAAGGAATAGGACAGTGAATGTAGTTCCCATTTGTCCTAGAAAGAGTCTCCTTTATAATATGCATTGTATAAACACTGTGAAGAAGTTTTTTCCAGAAAAATATTTTGTAGTGGTTGTACATAGTCCAAGTCTGTCTCTCTCTCTCTCTCTCTCTCTCTCTCTCTCTCTCTCTCTCTGTATTTTAATAGAGTATTTCATTCACATTAAGTTCATGGGCTAAAAAAGCATTTTAAAAACCACCATATGCATCTTACACAAGATGTCTTATTGTTAGCTATAGATGTTTTCTACATATGTTGAACTACTATTATCTTCCTCATTACCCAAGGTAGAAGTCAGTGTCTCCAAGCAATGGCAAGTCTTATCACTTACTAATTTATATATAATCCCCAACATGTACATTAAAATGTATTTTCTATACAACACAAACAGAATTATCATTTCCCAAGGAGGTCATTAAGGTATTCCAAGTTTTGAAAGCCAGAAGTTCTGCTTTTTTGTGGATGGGGCTTGTAATTGTTTTGATCAGGCTGAGGCAGACAGCAGGTGTTCCTTTGTGAAGGGCAACATAAGTGGGCAGCTTCTGGACAATTGGTTGCCTGAATTAGGTGCACAAGAGGCTTTGGGGTTGGTGCTGAAGATATGAGAGGTTTCCTTTCCTCTGGGTATATAGAGGGAAGAAGTTGTCTCTGACCCTTTTAGAACTTTCCCTGGTCTGTTTTCCAAAGAACAGCCAGTGAATTATTTGACCGATATATGAAAAGATAATCTCTACTCTATGGTCCCAAGGAGCCAAAGTTACAAATAAACATAAAGGTTAGAATTTAAGCCTATCAACCCAGACCTTCTTTTACCTTTTTCATGACTATATTTGGATTTGCAAGAGAGCATCTGAGCATCTTTATACCCACAGGTAGGAAGACATTTCTTAAAATATTTTCAAAGTTATTACCCTTCCCAAGACGAAGAAACAGATTCATTATCAACATTTACACATGCTCCTGTGTATGCATACACTTTTAATCACAAGGTATAACGTATAAATAATATCTTTTACCAAAGGAAATTTCAGAGACTTGAAGTGTGCCTATGTGAATGTCTGATGATATGAGTCATGCTATACCAAAATGTCCTCCTGCTCTTTTTAAAAAGCACTGAAGAGACTTAATTCAATACACAACCTATCACGCTGCAGCTAATGACACTCTGTATTTGCCAAATTTTTTGGCACTGAGATATTTATTATAGTGTTCTATTCCTTTGCATTACTAAAAAGTTACTGAAGTATCTAATAAACTAAACATTTTAAATCAATGACTAGTTCGTTAGCAAAACAAGCTATGTTAAGGAAATACACAGTTTAAACATTTCAGAAGTAATGAATTTAGACATACAATGTACTTCAAAGATCCTAAAACTATTAAATCTTGAGTACCAATCTACAAAATTCTCCTTCACCTAAATTAATTTTTTTCACAAAATATTAAAAGGTTTTACAATATTGAACTCCAGTACATTTGGAGATATTCTAATTTTTCTTTTCTATAATCATTTGTTTACTGAATAAAGAATTATTCACAGTTCAAATATAGAGGAATATAAGCTAAAGAGTATGCAGTTGGTTAAGAAACTCAATGTAAATAAGTGACTTTAAACCATAGCTTAGAGTAATTTAAATAGGTAATTCAGAATATTCAGAAATGTCCCAATGTTTATCTATTTAAAATAAAACTTTAGTATTGATATTTACAAACATGATTAGAAGAGATAGTCTTGGAAGAAGATAAAAGGAAGAAACATTTGAAAAGAAAAAATGTGGGAATTAAAAGTTTTATTTATATTAGGAAAAACCCCCACAGTTTTCTGTCTTTATTCACTGAGCCATTCTTCATCTCCATCCTTCTTAACTTTATTTATTTTGGAGACAGAGTATCACTCTGTTGCCCTGGCTAGAGTGCAGTGGTGTCATTATAGCTCACAGCAACCTCAAACTCCTGGGCTCAACTGGTCCTCCTGCCTCAGCGTCCCAAGTAGCTGGGACTACAGGCATGCACCACCATGCTCAGCTAATTTTTTTCTATTTTTAGTAGAGACGGGGTCTCACTCTTGCTCAGGCTGGTCTTGAACTACTGAGCTCAAGCGATCCTCCCACCTCGGCCTCCCAGAGTGCTAGGATTACAGGCATGAGCCACCGTACCCGGCCCTTTTTAACTTTAAATGATACCAGTGAAATAAGAGTATGTCAAAGCATTTTTTTGTTGCTTTTTTTTAAAGGCATTTTTTATGTGGCTTAAGTTTATTGTAAAACTTGGACCATGTTGAGCTGCTCATAATTTGAATTTACGTATATCTGTTTTAATACTTAATTTTCATGTGAATTTCAGTCATGTATATAATGTGTATATATAATGTGTGTGTATAGATATGTATAGTATTTAAAGAGAAAGCACTAACAGAGAATATAATTTCTCACTGCTAAAGACGGATAGGGAGTCCAAGAGGGAGAACCAACTTGAAGACTACAAGAAGCTAGTACTTTTTTTTCTCCCTATACCCAAGAAGTTCTGAGGGCTAAACTATTTAGCCCTCAGAATTTCTTTATAACTCATGAGGAAGCCCATGGGAGAAAGACAATAGCAATCATAGTTTTCCCTTTAAGTTTTATGAATCACACACATAGTTTTCCCCAAAGATAGTGACTTTCCATACCATGTTATTTGCACTATCTCCTGTAACCTATCACTTATACTAACTGCAGCTTTGTATCCCTGGTGTTGCTGCTTCTGTGATAAGCTGATTCCAAAAATGTGGGTATAGTTCAGCATCTTGAACATACATCTCTCTTTCCCTTCTCCCATTTCAATACGGCATTTGGTAATGTTGTAGTCTCTCAAAGCCAAAGGTTTATTTTGTAGGCTTCATGGTTTTCATTCATACATGCTGTGGAAAACCAAGTCAAAGCCAATTGTGTTTTTATTTCAGCATCATTCATGAAGTCCTTTGACTTCTCCAAAATATAAAATTGGTTGGGTCTGAAAGTATCTACTAGGGAGAGACAAAGAAGAAGAAAATCACATCGTAGTGAAAAGTGAAGCTGTAGGGTGAACCTCTGATCATACTGCAGAACCTCAGTTCTCAAAAGAGCAAATATATATATTTTAAAAAAAATCATAATAATACAGGTTTTAACCAAATTTTTATAAAGATACTTGCATAAGTTAAATTTTCAAATAATTTTATGTGTGTATATATTTGGAAGTTATTAAATTTCAGCCATTTTTCCTTTATTTCATTTCTGGTCTTCTTACAAAGACACTGGAAATATATGTATTTTAAAATAAAAAGGCTCTTAGTCACAAAGGCTAAGGGATAAAATAAAAGCATCATTATTTAAAAATTTAAAGCTCATATTTACAGGAATTCTGGGAAAACATCTATACTTACGAAAAATTCATGCTTAATTTAGGAACCCAAATGACAAAAGTAATAAAAAAGCAACCCAAACTCTAATATTCAAAAAGTAACATGCTTAACAATGTAAAACTTTGTTATGAATAATTTTCAAAATATCATTTACTAGACATTTAACAAAGATGCTTTTTTGAAAATACTAGCAAATATTGCAATATGTTTATATTTACCAAAATGCAAAACTAAAGCATGTATATACATAGCTAAAATATCATTCTAAATCTTTATTAATAAAATTTTTAGTTAAAATTTTCTGTAATGGGTGTAAATACTTCCACTGAAGTTATTTGTGGAAATCATTTTATTAGAATCCCAGCAACTCAGACAAAAAGAGAACTCAATGTTAGCTCTAAATGGGGCCATTTGTCCCAATTTTAAGAAATCTTTCATTGTTTAGTATTAAGGTAATAAAATTTAGAAGGGACAGTGTGAGAGGAAATGTAAAAGTAATGAGCAACATTACATACAATTTCAGCTGACATGCTGATCAGAATGTTAATTTAGTGGATGAATCCTATACTCAAATACTAGGGCTAAATAACCTAAAAAGAATTTAAGATTAATGTCATTATCTCCTGAATTCTCTATTATATGGTGTTCTATAGTGTTTCCCTTTCACATAACAATTTATCAGGCAGTGTTATCTACTAACTGTCCATCCCTACTATGGATAGAAAGTGGATTAGGCAATTGTGAATGGCAGACTCTTGCTTTTTTGATAGGGGTAGAAAAAGGGTTGGAGTTATTGATCTTGGTTTGCAAATGAGCTACATGCTTAGTAAGTTAATAAGCCAGAGTAGGTGAGAACTTCAGCCAATAGATACATTTTAAACACACAAAATAATCACTTATAGGGAAATCTTTTTAAATTCCATGTAAAATAGCTAGATCATATTAAATGTAGGTTGACACTGAAAGATATTTCCTAGTAATAAAAATAAATTAGAGTAACATTTAAAAAAGCAATTACTCTTTCCTGGTGAAGCTAGTAAGAACTGTATAAATAAGAAACATCAGGATGCAGAGATCTGCAGAGAAAATAAATTGGTTAACAGGAAGTTATCATTATAGGTTTCATCATACAACTTATCTCCTTTATATAAGGCCTTATGATAACAAATTTTACTTTGATAACAGAAAAATCATGGAATGTTATATTGGATTTTAAAGTAATAAATTGATTTCTCTAAACAAAATTAAAAATACACTTTATATCAATATGTGGCACTTCAAAACCAGTTTCCACACATTCTCATTAAATATACAATGTTCAATGTAAAATAAAAGAAAAAAATCTATGATCATCTCATAAACTACCTACCGATACATAAGGTAGAATCTGAAATATGAGTAACTGAAATCTATGATGCATTGTTTCCCTTCTTTTAATTTTTGGTAAATGCTTCCTCATAATTTTTTCCCTTGCTCTATTTTAGAATACCGATTTTTTAGAATTCTAACATAGTTACTTCAGGATATTATTATCAGAACCATTTATTTATTAGGCAATATGTGAAATATCATGCTAACATAATTAATCTCTGTATGTATTTACAGGAATAAGTTGTGGTGTACATCAGCAAAAGTGTCATTTGAGGTCTCAGTTTTCAATATCTTAGGTGTAAGGAATTATAAGATAAATGCTTTCTCCTTTGAGAAAGAACAGAAGAAAATAGGCAAGGATAAAGAAAAATGAACCAGGTAAAGAATGGAGAAGAAATAGTCAAGTCAGAAGAGATGAGAATAGTAAAGAAGAAAAGGAGAAAAAATGAAATTAGAAGAAACACTAACAAATAAAGACAATTTAGTAAATTATAAAGGAGAGAGATAAATCACATCTGTTGTTAGATAATATCACCAGATTGATTCCACTCAATGAGCCATTCATTTCTGCTCAAGTCCAGGGAAGGGGTGGTAGTGGAGGGGAGGAAAAAGGAGAGAGGAACTTAAATGGGTTACCACACTCTCCACCCATTCCGAGTATCTTGGCTTCCCCTTTAAATAATGCTTTCCTGTTGTTCTGAGGTTGAAAGAAAAAGAGGGTGAGGATAGTCTGAAATCAGAGACTGGAGTGAGAATAAGAGGAAACACATAAATGAAGTTATAATGAAGTTTCCAGATGACTCAAAGTCCTTCAATTTGTTCTCTTTCCCCTGCCCTCTCTGCTATCTCTAGTCTTCCTCAATAATATTTATTTTGGGCATAACAAAAACCACTAGCTTATAGTACTTATTTTACATTTCTCACTAATCAATGTCCAACATCCTAAATATATGCAGCAATCTACCTTCTTGACTATCCCAACCTGATTATTTTCCACTTCAGTAGACTTTATAGCCACATCTATTGAACCATTTCTTGCTATAATGTAGTCATCTGGTTCCAGAATACCTTTCAAAGTAACAGTGAATATGTTTTAATATTTACACAAAATAAAAAGAGACTTTTCCGAATGCTAGATTCAACCATAATATATGCCATTCTTTTCAACTGATATTCCTGAGAAGAAATTGTCTGTTTTTAGTATGGATAGAATTTTTAGAACACTTATACACCAAAAACAGTATTAACATGAAATTTAACAGACTCATTAGAAATATGCCCAAATATTTTTAATAACTATAGTCTCATCAGCTAAAAAACATGTTAAAAGTGCATCATGAGGGCAGAGATGCTGGTTCAAACTATGCCGAGGTATCTCCCAGAGAGAGGGATGTAGTGACAGACGAAGTAGAAAAAATCTTGGGAGATTCCAGCAGCCTTTGAGGAGTTGGATCTTCAGTGGCAGGGAAGACATGTGTAATAGGACTCAGTCTGCTTTTGTTGAATGTTCATGATTTTTTTTTTTGCTTCTTTCTACCTGGCAGTCACAGTTTCTCAGCTACAGAGGTATGTTGATTTGAAAAGCTTAAAAGCCACTTATAATCAAGAATATAGCAACATGAAAAAGGACATAAAACTTCCAGCTTCATTTCAAATAAGAAAATATGCTTTAAAAAAAGAGCAAACTAGAAACATACACATCTAATTGGACATCTTGAAGATACACCATACTAGCAATTTTTTAAAAAAGTATTTGAATTAATCTGTGATTTATTCAAGTTTTTCAGACTCTTAGAGCAAAATTTCAAATTGTTTTTCTATGTATCTTAAATAAAGAAAAATGATCAGATTTTATATTGTACATTACTACCTGTAGTGGTAGAAAATTTTAGAATTATAGAAAAATAGTAACTGGGCTAATATCATCCAAAATAATAAGATTTAACATTTCTCTTTTTATTCTTGAATGTAAACAGGTATAGAACAATACTGACATCTTGCTATTCTAGTCAACTAATTAATGTATTATAGAATATTAATTATGTATTTTAAACATATTAGGCCATACTTTAATATAACTTACTTTTATATCATAACCAACCCCTAAAGTCCATAGTAATGAATGTAAGGATAAAAGGGATAATTGCAGACTATAAATAATTTATACTTCTTTCAATTAATTTATCTACCTACCAAACCATTTATAGTAAAAAAAACCCAAAGAATTTCCATTTCATCACCTCTGTATATTGTCTATCAAGAAGTTAAAAACACTGTACAGGCCACGACACAGGCAACAGCAAGAAAAAGAAGGCAGAATAGGTTGTATTTAATGAAATGCATCATTCTTGCACAAATATTCCTCTCACTTGAACACAAAGACGACAATCTGGTAACTGACCACACTAATAAGCAAGGCTACTTTCATGAAATTCAACGTATTTTCCTGCCTCTATTATAATCTGAAATCAATTTGTTGGCTCTATTAGCAGTCTGCCAAGAAACCGGATTCCAATTGGTCCAACTGTTGTAGCAGGTAAAAGGGAAGAAGGGAGGTAGAAAAGTTAATTGCTATTGAACTCCTAGTGTGTGCTCCACATTATGATAGGTGTTTCACATGTTATTTCTCTGAGAGAAAGAACTGGAGCGAGGAAGTGGCAATAAAGTTAAGTTTCAACCCTATTTCTAAATTCAATTCAGTTGATTTACTACCCCGATTATGTAAATTCTCACTTCCTTTTCCTCCCTTGGCCGTCTTAATCTCTCACTGAATCCTCAGATTTACTTACATGCTTGTTAGGATTCTTCCCTTTTTGTTTGATAATTTTATAATTTTTGAGTTTTGAGAGGGAGAGTAATAAAATTTAAGAAAGAACATGGGTTTTGGAGTCAAAGAGCTTTGTGTTTGGGATGAGTTACATAATCGTTCTGAGTCTCAATTTCCACATACACCTTCTTTGCAGGATTACTGTAATGACTAAATGAAATCAAATATGTAAAATACTTAACATGATGCTTGGCACACTGTAAGAACACAATAAATATTAGCTATGGTTATTATTATCATAAAAAGGTAAAGTACATGCTCATGACTCACTTAAAGCGATAAGTCAATTTAAGAGCAAAAGCTGGAACCAATTTTCCCCAACCATGATTCTGTGTAGTTTTGAATATTTGAGAATATTCCTGTGATGCAAAGATGGATTTACACATTCTAGTAGTATTTAAATATCACCAATCCATTTAAATTTCATTAGTTCATTTGTAGACTTTTAAAGACTTTCATATTCATTTGATAAACATCAGAATCTTTGCTCCAGAAAGGGTAACATTTAAACAATTTTATTTTTTATTAGAGATTAATTTCTATCCTCTTAGAATTGACAATCTGGAAATGCATGCATACACTATTCAACAGATGCCATATTTCTTAAGATCACATTGCAGAAATGGAGGCAGCATGAACATTATAATGAAGAGGAAAAAGCTGCTCGTTTACCAAAGCAGCTGCTTTATCCCACTGCCCAAATCCTCATCCTATGGGACAAGAAACTTCAGTCAGGACAATCTCTTTGTACAGTTCCTAGTAATCAGAACAAAAAGTCATCAAAACTGTCATAGTGTGAAAAGGCTTTGTCTATTACCAAGACTCTTATTCGGTGCCAACCACACACCCACATATTTAAATTTTAAAACATTCATCAACTTTTACTTCACTTAGATAACGAGTATATTGAAGATATAATACATTATGGCTTTAATTTTCAGCATTTAGTAGTCTTTCCAAAATATCACAAACTCTTCAATTTATTCAAAGCCAAAATTGAAAGGGCATTTGCTTTAAGATAAAAATCACTGAGAAAAATCAGTCCTTTCACAAAATTTCTTCCATAACTAGGACATGCAAAAGCAAATTTAGTTAAACTGTATAACAGGAAATAATTCTTCACTGAAGAGTCAGTGAGCTACTAGATTACTTATCAAAAAACCCCACATTTTTCTAATGAGGATTATATTAATAATATTAGATTATTTTAGCTTCATATTTTTAGACAATACACTTTATTTTGGCAAAAAGTGAGGAACACAGTGAGTCAACTGAGACATATAAAATAGTCCAAAATGAAAAGCATATAATGTTCATTTTCTAAATTTAAGATAAGAAAAACAGTCCTTGAAAATCTACCACAGGCACAAAATGCCACTGTCATTCATAGTTGTGTAAAGGGATTTATAAGGTTCATAGGGCAAGAAAATTTTATGAACTTATTTAGTTAAGTACAATGGTTTTAAATCTGAAACCGTAGTACTCTTTTCGGAAATGAAGAGCCAATTCAGCTATTAAAGATTAAAATTTTTGCAAAGATCTACATCTAAAATAAACCTTGCCAAAATTCAATAGATACTTTAATAAACAAATTAATGTTAAAGTAGATAAATGAATGTATGCTGTTACAAAACAACATCACTAGGTAAGTCAATATTTTATGAAATGCAACTTTTAAAAGTCATATCAAGAAAAGGTTGAATTTACATGCATCCTCACTTTAATTTCCATTCCAAAATTGTTATCGCAGTTCATTATTTAGTACCTGCCCATATAGAAATGCATATCTAACCTCAACCACCATATTTTCTCTTGTTCTTTTAAAGTTATGCTTACATTCCATCAAATAATTAAGAGAAACAAGTAGTTATTCAGTTATTTTTAAAAAGGCTGTTCAATATTTTATACACAAACAGGTATTCCATTTCATTGGTATTCTTTTAAAGTTTTAGCAAATCTTAAAATCTGTTCCTCCCACTGACTCTTAAGGTAATTATACATACCACAGTCTGATGATTAACTTGAATCACTTCATCACCAGCATGGATTTTCTTGCACCGATCTGCAGGTGACTGAATTTAACATAAAAGAAATGATTAAAAACACACATTTTATCAGTCATTTCTATTCTCTGAAAATACTACAAAAAGCTCTTCCTCTTAAATCAGATAAAAAAAATTAATTATAATCTTCAAGAAATTAAAGAAAAATGGTTATTAGCATTTAATATACTGTTTGCATTCTATGTATAGTTAATGGCAGCAAATAGAAATTCAAAACAATATATAGATATTTGTGCTATAAAAGAATAATATGTTTCTGAAAATATTATGGGAAAAATAATTGGTATTAACCTTCGCAAACTTTATATAGGCAACCCTGGTAGGCTCTACTGGGTAAATGCTTCAAAAATATATTTCAAAACATTATCTTTTTTTTTACTTTGATCCTTTCCATTTAATGTAAATAATTCACATTAACTCCAGCAAATCAATATTTTCAAGTACATGCATATGATCAGCATCAAAGCTTTGAAGTCTGATAATTAAATTGCTAACTTATTTCATCATTAATAACACTGATTTGGAATAATGTGGAAAAGTAAATTAAAAGACGGACTACAATTAAGTCAGAATTGCATTACATAATATTCTAAGTGTCTAGTTATAGGAGCATGCTATTTCTTATGTTTCAGCAATGTAATGCATTGGCCAACAAAACTACACTAAATAAACTAAAATGCCAATACTTCTATAGGATGTAACAATTCTATCACTTTCTTCCGTTACTCCCTTAAGAGATTAAAAACAAACCAAAAATAACTTGGTAAGCTAATATTGATACGTTTTAAGCAGTTTTTAGGGAACTAAAATGAAATTTAAGATAGAAATTTTATAATATTGTAAAGGTCTGGGTAAATAATTTAAAATATTACTCTTTAGTTTTCTTCTAGGGACTACTGATTATTGATTATATGTGTTTTTAGACATTTTAATATGGCAATATGCTTGAACATACAGAACATACAGAAAATGTTTTTATAAAAATATATTGTGTATATTTGTGTGTTTACCTATGAAATACAACTATAAAATCTGTGACATTATTCATTATTATGTATTGAAAGCTAAAGAAGAATGATATAGTAATATTAATAGAATATGCAAAGTAAAATATTGATTTTGAGACACTGGAATAGGATTTAGTTTAAAAGTGATTTCCAGTTACTTTACTTTTGATTTATTTCCAATTATTTCAAAAACCTAGAAATCTTGAAACAATATTAACCTCAATTCAACAAATTTTTAAAATTCACAATAAAGTTTTTGTCATAGGCTAGAATTCAAGATAAGATGATATCCTAGGGAGTTCCACTTACTGAGGTAACAACACAAGCACATTATTAAGGGGATAGATTCACCTACGATGTCAACCCAACTCTAAGAATGATGTAATAAGAAAATAATGTATTTATCTCACAGCACCTTTAGGATGTAGATATATTACCAAATCAGATAAGTACCACGTAACAATTCTGAAAAGATTGTAAATCACTACTTTAATAGAGCTGTAACTATAGTTGCTCCCTATGCTATTTGGTCCACAACTGATCTGTCTGTCTATCTATCTATCTATTTATTTATTTGAGACAGAGCCTCACTCTGTTGCTGGGGCTAGAGTGCAGTGGCGTCAGCCTACCTCACAGCAACCTCAAACTCCTGGGCTCAAGCAATCCTCCTGCCTCAGCCTCCCGAGTAGCTGGGACTACAGGCATACACGACCATGCCCAGCTAATTTTTTCTATATATTTTTAGTTGTCCAGCTAATTTCTTTCTTTCTTTCTTTTTTTTTTTTAGTAGAGACGGGGTCTTGCTCTTGCTCAGGCTGGTCTCTAACTCCTGAGCTCAAACGATCCTCCTGCCTCGGCCTCCCAGAGTGCTAGGATTACAGGCGTGAGCCACCGAGCCTGGCCCCAATTGATCTTTTTAAAGGAAAGTATGAAAGAGAAATATCAAACAAATGGCTCTAGTAATGATGTAAAAGAAAATGATAGTTGGTACGTAAAATTCAAAGAAACTAAAACAACTTTTGACACAGGTAAGTAAAAATAAAGTCACATATATTATAGACTTTCAGTGTTAAAAGGGATCCTAGGGATTAATTACTTTGTCCAAACTTTTCACTTTATATATAAGAAAACTAAGAAACTAGGGCATAGCAAAGCAAAATAACTTACCCACTTTCGTAACCAAATGAACCCTTAATATATATCTGAACTACTCCCAGAATCAATCTTTCTTTTCATCATTTTTCCATATATCAAATATTACTGAGTAATTAATACAAACAAGACACAGTGCTCAACTTTTTTTTACAGACCCAGACAATACAGAGAGATTCATTCCTATCAATTCTTCAAAATACAGTTCGAAATCAGCATTTCTGTGATTCCTTCTCTGATTTCACTTGGTATCATTTACTATTCTTTCCTTTGTGCGTCCATGCAAATTAGACTACCTGTTTATACAGATAAACCTCTACATGCTGTCTACTTCTCAGGGTCAGCAAGCTAGTTTATTTTAAAAATTCTTCTAATGCCTAGCACCATACGCCCGGAACATAGCAGACATGAAGTAGAGGCTTGTTAAATGAACAAATAAATGAATGACTAAAAATGAATGTACAAATAAATGATGATCAGTGACAAGTATAGTTTGCAGCATCATACTCTATTTAAAATTGTCAAAAAGGTCACAATATGTATTTAACTGATATTCTTGATCCATTATAACTCTTGTATTTAATAACAAATGTGAGGCCACTGCAGCAATCCAACTGTAATGCATATTATGTGTTTCACCTTTCACAAGAAACCAAGAGAAGCAGGAGGAAAAATCAATAAGTGATTTTATAGGTGAATTAATAGTGATTAATAGGTGAATTAAATGAAGGGAATGCTGATTTTTTAAAAAAAATACTTGTAAAATATTGAGATCAATAATAACCTGAGATTAAACTAATTTCACCTCTGTCTTCTTTAAAGGAATACAGTATAAACATGCAATTTGTCAGAATTTCTAAAAAAAATAGTAAATTCAAAGTTCAGCACCTGCTTATATAAGAGTAGAACGGAAATCTCAAATAAGCAAATGTAGGAATAATGCTTTATTATGCTATTCAATTCTATCATACTGATCATGTTAATGCCAGCATGGTCAATTCATATTTCTCTCTCCATAGCATAGCTATAGTTCTCTATAGCACAGTCTTCCACATTTTACTGCAGGTATTTAGAAAGCTAGACTCTGACGTTTCTTTCTCACATGAGCTAAGCTTCTTAAAATAACTAAACTATTTGATAAATGGAAGTGGATTCTTTTAGATGTCACAATAACTTGTCATGAACCAGAAAATACTTAACAAAGACAAATCTCTGGCCGTGAGCAGAAAACATCTGATCTACTTTAATAGCAACTCTAAACAAAATAAAATGACAAATTATAACAAAACCAATACCTACTAACTCAGTATGTCTTTTTTAATTGTATCGCCTACCTGTTCATTTCCTCAGATGCCAACTTCAATCATGCGAGATATAAGTTATTTAACAATAAAAGGGAAAAACACACACCAAAATTTAAAATGTTGAAATACTTACATTTTCTGTGGTTCCAGTAATTACATGGAGGCCATCATATGTTGATTTAATATACATACCCTAAGAAAAGACATCATCAGAAAAAAAAGTGAGGCAGTTGGAATATTTCAGGTACATTAAAACCTCATTTATAAAAAAAATTACTCTATCAAATTAAACTTGCCACATGCTCCAAGGATGAATCCATGAAGACAGATGCTATCTCTAAACTGGTAAGAAATTACTATCTGAATGTTCTGGTTTCTAAAGTTTGTCCAAAGAAGCCCACACTAAACTTAATCAAATAACTACTTGATAAGTGAATTGCCCATGAAACTTATAAAATGCAGCATGGTAATTCAATATTCTGAATAAAGAACATACCTCACTCCCCCCAGAATCCATACTACATAGTCTATGGCAAAATAAAAGTTACAATGGGAAATTCAAATATTTGTATGTTATTAGCTTATCATACTTGATAAATATTACACAATAAAAAGTAGGTTTCTACAGAGACACTTTAATTATAACTAACTAGAGCCAGAAGAGAAGATGACATTTAATAAACTTTATTCTCATGCTATTTGGTAGTATTCTGCATTTTCTATCTTTATTTCTTACTGAAGTTTTAATGATTATATCCAATCAATTCTGCATCAATAATTAAAAGGTAATATGTGGCAATCCCTTCCCCCAGTAAAAAGGGTGAGATTCCATTTTCCATTTAAATAAAGCCATTTCAGATAAAGCTTCATTAAAGTTTAAAAACTATATACAAATCTTGAAATTATATAAGCTGTCAGAGCAAATGAAAGCTTTTTTTAATTTCAGAATTTTACACACATTTTGGTTACATAATTTGCTTTTGCACAGTTTGAGTCAAAGTTATAAGTGTGCTCTTTACCCAATTAGTGTGCATTGTACCTGTTAGGTGTGAATTTACCCATCCCCTCCTCCCACCTCACACCTACTTGAAAACTTTCAGTTATCGACAGTGATGGAAATTTAAAGGAACATATATCACAATAAAGGGTTCACATTTTAAATATTAAATGATTTTTAAATAAATCAGGAAGAAAATAGAAGATTCACTGAATGGCATTTTTTCCACTTTAAGGAAGATTTTGGTACTTTAAATTCTATTTTGGGGAAAAATTACCAGAATTTTACTTACAAAAGTGCTTTGTATTTTAAAATATTGATTTCATAAATAAAAAACCACTAATTTTAAATAACTTCAAATATGAAATATAGGACATTTAACAGTAACAATAACATTTCAGAGAAAGCATACATTTAGCACTAATATAAAGCAAACAATTATGTTAATTTTCAATCCCTTTATGTTAATTATATATTTAGATACCTGAATATACATTATTTTCATTGAAAATAAGAGATGAAAAAAGAAGCAGTAAAGTTCATGGTATGAAACTACTGAGAAATTACTAGGTAGATTTTAATTCTAAAAAGTCATTTCAATAATATGTCTAAAATGTTATCAGTTCCAAAAATTAGTAAGCCTGGATCTCTAATATAAAACAAAATGAAAGTAATTTTAAAAGATGATCATTTAACTTGTGAACTCCAGTTTCTTAAATGAGAGTTTATCACTTTATATCACATGAGTAACTAACTTCAACAAAGTACAAAAAGAAATTAATAAGTTGGCCAGCAGTTCTTGGCCATGACAGTATGATAATATTCAGCCTGACATTGGTGACAGATGTATAATGCACTTACTTTTGAAGTTAATATTTATCCCATTATTATTGGAAGGTAAATATAATGGTATTATTTTGGAACTTAGAAGAGGATAAGATCTTTGTAAACATTTTCCCCTCAGGAATTATCGATATTACATAAAATAAACAAAGGATTAAACAATGACATTTTGGGCAGTAATGAACCACATATATGATGGTGGTCCCCTAAGAGTATAATACTGTATTTTTACTGTTGTTTCTATGTTTAGATATATTTAGACATATAAATACTCACCACTGTGTTATAACTGCCTATTCAGTACAGTGTCATGCTATACAGGTTTGTATAATAGCTTAGGAGCAACAGGCTATACCTTATTATCTAGGTGTGTAGTAGGCTATACTATGTAAGTTTGTGTAAGTACACTCTATAATGTTCACACAAGGATGAAACTGCCTAAGGACGCATTTCTCAGAACGTATCCTGTCGTCAAGCAAAGCATGACTATGTATTTGTAAGAGCTAGACGCTAAATTTTGCTTTAGTTTTTTTTTTTTTTTTTACATAGAAGGTTTATGAGGGGATAAAATGGAAAAATACAGTGAAAAAAACAATGTATATTGCTTGGATATACAAAACAATCATGATCTGTCATTATCTCTCACCATCATCACTAATATCTACTTGTTACAATGTTCCAGTGGCTGTTTTAAGTGTCTTAATGTTTACTTCACAATAGCCTATGTGGTGGAAACTATCATTACCTCTGTTTTAGAGATAAGGAAATGGAGTCACAGAGAGGCTGGGGTGTCTGCTCAGGGTGGTGAAACCAGGTTTCAAGCCCAGGCAGTCTGACTTCAGAGTCCACACTCTCAAACACTAAGCTCCTGATTCATTTATTAACAGAAGAGTTATATACCTTAACTTTTTTTTATGAGAACATAATATTTGGCAACTGTGGCTATTAAAGTCAAACACTCACTGTTTAACATCTATTCTAAAAGACTAAGACCACTTTACCACACATGTAGTATGTGAGATGTAATTTAAAAGAATACCTGGCTTTGATACTTTACAAATTCCTTTCAATCACCCATCTCTCCTGACTACTGTAAGCAGAAGCTGATTTCTTGCCACATTTCTTTCAATACTGTATATTACTGATTATGAATTACAGGTGTTTGATAAGAATTCTAAAATGATTCCATAAATAATCAGGTCATAGAGAAAGTCTAGTTTCCCAAGAAATATGCTTAGAAAAGACACTACAGTTATTGGGATAATAAAAAATCATAAAAATGTAGTTATTACTCTGAAAATAATATTTGTTTGTAATTATTACATATACCAGTAACTTAAAAAACTGATAATTGTAAGCTAAAGAAAATATCTAGTAGTTATAGAAAGAGGATCTCATTATAACAATGTTATACAATTTATAGTAAAGCTAATTTTTTCAGATGGACAAAAATATTTTTAAATGCTTAAAGATGGATCTAGATACATACATAAAGTTCCATTCTAAAAACTTTTCATAGCCATGAGAACAGGATAGAAATAAAGCACATTTTTAAAATGGCACAAGAATAAAGACATTTTGTTTTATGTAACATTTTCATTTCTAAACTCAATAAATTATGTTGTAACTGCTTTTAATAATCAAAACTGACTTCTTCATCCTTTTTAATCCCCTCTTGTAATACTAATGAGAAAAATGGCCAAAAGTCAGGCACCAAAAGAAAGGGAAGAAATAAGTTGCTTGGAGAAATTTCAAACTAATCATCTTCTGAATAACAAAGAGTCTACGGAAATACATCTGATTAGTTTTTCACCTCTAAGATAGGGCCAAACAGCAGGAGGACATGTAATTCAAATGGCTCTTTTTCTGGAACTGTGACAAACATGGCCTTCCATATCATCAAAACCTTCAACTCTTTTTTTTTTAAACCAATTAATTAATCCTAGAGCTGACTTGCATAGCTCCCTCTCCCTCATTTGGCACAGCTTGTCAAAATTACATTGGCTTCACTCTGTCTCCAAATGTTGGTTAAACCAACAGAAGCCAAAGCAACCTCATAGTCAAGTTGGTGAAATAAGGCATATTTGGAGATAACCCAAATACCTAAATGGAAAAAGAATTCTCTAAGGCCAGGAGGCTTACTCAAGGATGCCCCCACTTCAGCACCTTCAAGTCATCTCTTGGCTCTGATCCATTTTTGATATGTTCCAATAACTCTCATTTTCCTTTCTTTAATTTTCTGCTAATTATTGTTGTTTGAAAGCATATTAGAAGCAATTTTCATATGTTTTAATCATCACTAAGTACATTTCTCTCCATTCCTTATGATGCTTCAGGACTCTCAAATTTAAGAAATGCTAGGAGATTTAACTAACTAGAAAGCTGATGAACAACTTATCCAGTTTATCAGTGGACGAACAAAACAGTTACCTTTACCTATGAAAAAAGTTCTGTCTTGAAATTGGCAGACCTTCTGCAGATCTAAGCTAATTAAACTTCATTAAATCTTAGTATTCTTCCCCCTCTTTCCATTTTGTTACTTTTCTTATCATTTAGACATTTCCTATGGCTAAGTATATGCTACAGTTTGCCAAAATCCTTAAATTTCAAATGTGACTGATTAAACTTACTTACAAAATGGCTAAGTTTTAAAATGATACCCTGAATAAGCCATGCAAAAGCTCTGTTTAGTATTTTCCCCTTTGATACAAATCACAAAAAGTAGTTTTATACTGAACTCTTTGTGTTAATATTCAATATCTTAGGTTTTTCTTTTGCTTTCTTTGAATGATCGTCTCAGTGAAGTGCTGCCCACTGTCCTTTAATAATAAATCTCTCTAAATAGTTTCAGTTTTAAAGTCATCCTCCTAAGCTTCTCACACCTCCCTTTAGCAATTCCAAATTTGAATGAGGGATAATGTAAAGAACTCTGTTCAGATGTACTTCATTTAGATTTAACTGGACTTAAATCCTGCTTCTGTTGTTTATTAACTATATATGATGTAGAGCAAATTGGTGAAGATCTGTAATTCTGCATTCTCATTTATAAAATAAGAAAATTAATACCTACTGCATAGAGTTGTGAGGAAAATACGTTTGCAAATAGTAGGTACTCATGTCTTTTCTCTTCCAGCTCTTTTCCAGATTATTTAACTGAATCTGGTTGTTAGCATTTTAAGTTCATGATTATTACAAAGAGCATACCCAGATCTTTGTCTTTTCAATTAAAAAAATTAAAGACCTGTCTAGGGCTGTATCTTTATAAAAAAATCAAAATTTCATTGAGTTCACTAATTAGCATTGTGTTGACCCACTTCACATGGTTATTTCTTCACATGATTTCACATGGTTATTTCTTCACATGATTTAAGTGGAAATTAGAGAAAAAAAAGCAGGCTCTTTTTTTTCTCTTTAGAATCACAGACCCATAGAGCTAGAAGGAGCTTTAAAGATGATATATTCCTGTTCCCCTTCACATGATAAGATCAAAGCCAAGCTGGTTAAATTTACTCCCCTACCTCTTTAAGACCATTCTCAGATTATATGTAAGTTATTTGTATCCAGGTGTCCTGATTACTAGTTTAACATAATGTAGTATTAGTTCATAATTTTCCACTCCAAAACTCATGATTAGAGTGCTTCCTTTCCTTTATAACTACTGAAAGGTGAGATGAAGAAAGAAAGATCTTTAATACTACAGGTTGAAGGGATTTTAAATAACCTGGACTTTGTAAAGGTAACCAAAAAAATTTGTAAGAATATTAAATCATAAATATTACTTAAAATAAGTTCATAAATGTCAAAAATCAGCTCTTAAAACTAATCAAAGTTAGATATAACACTTACAGGCTACAATGATGACATGCTTACTATGTTTGATATGCTGATTTTCATCTTCCCAGGAAAACACCCAAAAAGCACTAGGAACTACGAATAACCAGAATTATTTGTCAAATGTCAGGAGAAAAGTTATTCTATAGAATAGATGGCCTCAAATCAAAAAAATCAGTGGTGGTCAATGGCCAATGAAGGTTTTGTCTTCTGAAACATATATGTGTGTATGTGTGCTTGTGTGTGTGTGTGTGTATAAGACACACAAAAAGTTAAGCTTGCTTAGAGATCTTTAAGAATATATTATCTGAAAACAATTATTAATGTTAGTTACCAATATTTCTATCATCCAAAATGTCCTTAATTGGTAAATTTATCTATGGGGAGAAAGTAGAAACACTGTAGCACCAAGTTAACATGTAATAGTTGTGTAGTTGTTAAGATATTCTCTAGCCAGTTTCTTGTTTTTTGTCTCTCTCTCATCAATATCAATTTTACCAGCTTTCTTTTTACAGGCTTATTTATTCAAAAAACCTTTCCCTTGGGTTAAATTTAGAATCAGTACACTTTTTAATTAGTTGAACAATATATAGAAGATGATTATCTTTATTATTACATAATACAAATACATCTCATAGATGTTAGTCTAATGTTGGCAATATCCACTTGCTTATTCACCCTTATAAGGATGAATGTGAGTTTTAAAGAGTATCTCAGTTTAGTTTAACTATTTTAGGAGAGACACGACCTACTAAAACGACAACAAAACAAAACAAACAAAATAAACAAAACACCTACTTGTATGGGCAGGTAACATTGTGGTGTTTATTATAACATTCTTAACTTAAACTTCCTTTAAACCTATGGAACTTTGGTGGGGAGAGGTGAAAGAATGCAAGCAAAGATAAATGATCACCAAATTGAACAGGATAATTCAGAAATCACCACTTTCAATTCTCCTTCATTTTCATTTATCTTCATAAAAATTCTTATCATGCTTGACAAACTTCTACTACCTTAACTCCTCTAGGAAAAAAAATACCAAAAATGTCCAGTGTCTGTTGAAATTCATAGATTTCCATATTTGGAGGCTGCTTTGTCCACATCATTAGCTGTCTGCTGATGGATGGTGGTTTAGATAAACACGGTATCTCTTACCAGCCCTTCACTTGGTTTGATGTTTGCCAGCTGAATCACTTCCAGGTGAGCAGACTGTGAAACCAGAGGATCTGATGACAGGGATATAATGTGGTCACAGACTCCAGAAAGAGTTTTACACTGGAATCCAAAAAAGAAAAAATTGTTGTAGTAAACATGTATTATAAGTAACATACAAATCACCTTTTGTTATAACTTTTTGGTTTTTTTGCAAGGCAAAATAAACAGTAAAAGAAAGTAATTGGCACTTTTTTTTCTGTAAAATCTATATAAAAAATTCAGGTGAGAAGAAAACACATATATATACAACACACCTATATTCTAAATTATAGATATAAGAACTATATGCCAAAATATTCATGAATGTTATGGTTATGTTGTTTCTATTATTTGATTCATCACCCCTAAAGTAAAATGATTGTTTCTAAGCAATCTTAATAATCTAAGAACCTCTTGATAACAACCATCAGATTGAACTGAATTAAATAATATAAAAAATCTTGATTTTTGTTTTTTGCTTCATAAGAAAAGTTAAAAAAAAATCTGGCCAAGGTCCAGGAAAGATGAATCTTCCAAGTCTCCTTGGTGAACTCTTTCTACTTATTTATCTAGACTTCCCTGCTCAAGATTACCTTTGTATAAAGTTTCCCACATTCTCAAGGCAAAGTTTGGCACTCCTTCAATCCTGCTTTCTCAGCATTGTATGAACAATCTGAAATTGTATGATAATTATTTTATTCTGAATCCCTCTGAGGCAGGGACCACGCTCTGCTCATCTCTGACTTCTTTTCTTCCCTTTACCACCACCTACCACCCACACCAAGCAGACAAATTCCAGAATATAAAAAGCACTCAATAAGTATTCATTGAATGAAAAGCAAATGATCTTAAACAATTAGTTAAGTGGCTTTACTGAGGACAGAAAGCTAGTGCCTTAGTCAGGATAACTCTACTCATGCTGACACCTGTATAGGATAATAGATTTAAAATACATGTTGCATCTATCATGGTACTGTTAAGACTTAGACATGGAAAAATCATTAAGAAAGTGGAATATGAGTGATGAAGCTTTGAATATACTGCCCTAAAATATGGTGGCCCTCAGATGGCTTCACAGACTCTCACTGTATTTTCTGAAGCTTGGTTTCCATCATTTTGAGATATTTTTTTGCCTTCACTATAGGAAAAATTATTATTTTGCAGCAATCAAGGTGTTATCTTCTATCCATTTCCAACATGTTACATTTGTTCTGTGACCATTGCATTAGTCTACTGTGAGGGATATAGGTCCCCCCTGGCCAGGATAACAAGCACTCTCTTTTTATTGGTTGCATTCTGTCTTTGGTCCATAGCCTCAGTCTGTGCTGGGCTCAGCTGCCTCATAGTAAAGACTCTGTCATGCTAAATTTCCCTCCTTAATTGCACTTGTGCTTTTGGCATATACTTCTCAAGTCTGTAGTTTTATTGTGGATATCAGCTTCTAAAGACAGACAGACAGCTGCATGGTTCCAGTACCCATGGAAAGAACATAGGCTTCATATGAAGACAGATGTAGACAATCACCACACTGCCAATGACTATCTATGTGACTGTAAACCACTTATTTTATATCCTTGAGACTCAGTTTCATAAGGTAGAAAATGAAATGAGGTAATAAAGATTACTTTATATGGATGACATGCTAAAACATGATAATGCATAAAAAATTCCAATATGGCTCCTATCCAAAGAAGACACTAAATAAATGCTTTCTTCCCCCTCTCTGTTGTTTCCTCTACCCCTAGAGGGCTCAATCATCACTCATGGGATGAATTATCCCATTATTCTTAATTCCATGGCCTTGTTGACCATCTTACAATGACCAGTAATCACACTGGCCAGTCTAGCTGCATGGTCATGATGGAGAGTTTACATTTCTTTTCACTGTCTCAGGTCTCAATGCTTTTAGATACAATGAAGGTATTTACCCTGAAGAGTTGCTATGCAAAGTGCCAACAGGAAGATCATGCCCCAGAAACAGGGAACCCTACAGGGCCAGCTTTGTGGGAGTGTGACTTGCACAGTCACACATGGACCTGCACTTGGTTTTATGCCCTGCTGTTGCTGTCTTGGAATTCTTAATTGTTTTTGAACAGGGGGCTTGATATTTTCATTCTGCTCTAGGTCTCACAAATTGTGTAGCCCATTATGGGATCCCATTCTCTCTGTGCTTTTTTTTACTCCTCTTGAAAATGTTCATCAGCAGCCATGAGGAAAGGACAGAATGGCAGCACTTACACAAAAGCTGGCTGCAATTCAAATTGCTGCAGTTTAAATTGCAGGTTTGACAGGAAGAAAAATACTCCAGCAAATTTAAATCTTTTAACTATGCCTTTCCTCCCCTATGTGGTTACATTTTCATTCTTATTTTCTCTTGACCTCAAGGGGGGCGATAACATTGTTAATTCTGAAGGGTTTCTATATAGGATACTTAGATTGCATGCTAATCTGAAGGATACTAAATTGGTAAACTAAAAAGAACCCTTTGTATTTTCTACAAATTGAAGCATATTTCAAGATTCCAAGGTATAAATAGGAAGGTAATAGATGTATATAAATGGCTCAGTGTGTGTATATTACAACATTCAGGGCCTCATAAAATACACTAGTAATGGGCAATAGTTGCTCTTCTATTCAGGCATTTGGTAGCATTTAGGAGTGGGGTGGAAGAAGGAAAGGCAGAAATACTAGACATTTCACAAAAAAGAAAACACCAATTAAATCCACCATATTAAGTTGCAAAACATTTTTTTCATATTCCTCTTGAGTAATTTTGTTTGCCAAATGCCTGCTATGTGCTAGGTGCTGCTAGGAATAAAAATGAGTAAAACATTCACTTTACTGGCAAAGTGGTCAAGAGTTAATAAAGATCTTGAAAAATAATAGAAAGAATTAGAAAATAAACTCCAATAGAACTCTACTGCCTGTTTTAGAGATAACGTACTAGAACCTTTACACTGTAGCATTTGGCATTTGACTAAATAAGCCAATTAGAAGGAGTATAAAATCGTCTTGCTTTGCATGCTAATTCCGTACTCATTATTCCATCATACATCAAGCTACTACAGGAAACCACATTAGGAGTACTGGAGCAGAATTCCAGGGAAGCTATTCAACACACTCTTATAAAAAGTGAATTTGGTTAATATTGTTATAATTTATATTTTAAATATATGTATTTTATTTTAAAACCCAATATTATCTATTACTACCTAAGAGTGTATTCTAGAAAAAATAACTATATCATAGCAAAAAAAATCATTTTTATTACAATTTAATATCATTATTATTAGGTATCATTTGTAGAACACCTATAACATGTCTGGCACAAGGCTAAATATTTCATATTCATTATCTCATTTATCCTTATAACAACTTCCTGAAGTATTATTCCTGAAGTATTATTATAGTCAGTTTAACATATAAGAGAGCAAGGCTAAATAAATAGACCAAGGTCACTGACTTGGCAGAAGGACTTGAATTCCTAATCATTATTGTGTTCTTTCTATTTCTATCCTTAGATTTCGACTTCTGTTTTTGATCAATTACATTTTGCACTGTTTATAATCAATGTCTGCATTAGATGGATGTTATATAACACATTTAAACTATATAACGAAATATAAGGTAGGCCTTCAAGTATTCTTGCAGTTTAGAATGTAGTTTAGATAAGGAATATGAGAACTGAGACTATGAAAGACATGGGTCTCCGAGAAAACTTAAATCAATTTTAACAGCAAAAGGACAACTCTATTCTAGCTAGAAGATGACTGGTAACGACTGTACAAAGGGGATTATTTACCATTTTTACATTATTTATACCAAAAGATTTTAAAAAAATTTATCTTTAGTTCTAAAATGAGAATAAAAATCTGAACCTAAAATTAAAGTCTAGTAAATAATATGTCTTAAATAAAGCTAATGGGAACATAAAATGGCAAGGAGTGTTATAATTGACTCGCTGGATTCTGTTATAAACTACCCAAGATGGTGACAAAGGATTAATGACTGAATAACAGCTATCAAGCCTAGACTTTAGACTCTTTTAACACAGAAGAGTGTCACGTGATGGATTTAAAGATACTGTATGACTTTTTTCTCTTGGGTACTTTATATTAATGTCAAATACGAATTAATATAATCATATTCTCAGGCTGAAATGGAGTTTTCACATTCTGTCCTATATATATTAATACTATATATGTACATATATAGTATGTGTGTGTATATATATGTATATACATATGGCTAGTTCACCTAAATCTAAATGGTTTAAAGGGAAAAAATCTGAACAAAGCATGTTTAGTATAAAATAAATAACGGTTTTAAAACAGTTAAAAAAGCAACATTTTAGTCACTATGGAAATTCAAAAACAATCACCCTATATTAATATATTAACCAATAATAACAAATGGCATTCTTTCATTATCTTGAATTTATAAGTTTTTTAGATTAGTACATGAAGATTTAGCTATTATTTTTAAGAAGAAAATACAGAAAGTACTCTAAGCACAAACAATAGTGAAAAGCTAAGGGATAGGAAACAATCTTACATTAGCCTCAAAGCGCACTCAGGCATGACTAAGCTACTTAAAGTAGTTTTATTTGCTTTTCTAAATAACTGGAGCACTGGTCAGCCATACTTCAGAATGTATTACAGCAAATGAGTAAAAATATCTTTAGATTAAAAAAATCAGAAAATTTATTTGACACAGGAAAGAACTCTAGGCTCATAAATTTAACAAAAGACTTTACAGAAGGAAATTTTTACTTTTTGGGCATATACATATATTCAAGGAACAAGAGTATGAAATATAAGACTAAGATAAATTAAGGAAACAACAGATGAATATACATTTTAAGATGGCAATGGTGGTGTGAAAGCTACAATTTAAATACAGCTTAAAAAATTGAAGTTTATTATCAATAACATGGAAAATAGTAACTAAAGTTTTCTTTTGATAAATAGTATGTATATGTTTAAATAGTTATTGATGTAATATTTCAATTACAATAGACAACAGAGCATATTTTTGTTTGGTTTGTATATTAGTAAAATTCAATTATAAATTCTGTGCCAATTTAGGATGAAATTTCCATTGTATTTGGAGAACAAGGGAGGCTTTGTTTTTACAAAATATCATAGATTTATTCTGATATTAAATAGCAAGGACTCTAAATGATATATGCCTCATTCAGAAATATATTATGTTTTGTATCTTAGTACTGACAGATCTCTGTTGAGCTACACATTTTGCACTTCTAATTATGATGGTTTCCTAAGAAGACACAAGGAGTGAACAATCATCAGTAATTTCAAAAGAGTAAAATTCAGAAACAGAATTTAAAACATTAACAGTCTTTAAAATTACTTTTCTATATAGTAGAATAGTATACACATTCCCCAACACAGGAAGGATTTCTGATTACTCATACTCTTCATATGAGTAAAGCGGATTGAAGGAGAAACAATTTTTAAACTTAAAAAGCTAATATAATAAAATCTCAATTTTAACCGAATGTTAAAATTATATCTATAAACAGCAAAGATTAAGAGTTTCAAATAGTTTCAAAAAGCAACTGCAGTTGCAAATAAACAAAGGTCATGTGAACTTCATTCCAATAAGACCTAGAAAACTCCCACAGTCCCTTTACATTTCACACTCTGGTGGTGGAGGAAAAAACCACAACAAAACAATTAGCAAAATGAAAGGAAACCACCACCATGCCTTCACTAAGCCATTTATGCATTCAACAATTGCTGAGGGTCTGCTACATTATTCAAATGCCAACTACTAAGCTCAAGGATTTCATAGCCTGGGATAGTGTTTCTGGTAATACATTTGGTTTTGTCCTTAACATCACTAACATTAAGCATGCTGCCCTTCTGTTCCTGATAACAGAAAAGAAGCAGTGACCCCTAAGAGGCTGTGATGAGCTAAAATTAGTAAGTCAAAACTCACGATCTTAAAAGCATCATTTCCTTCTAAATTCTTACATTTGCCCCCATTAAAACTTAAAGGTCCCAAAGCTCATCAATAGTGTCAGTCCTGTTACTACAAGCTTGCAATAACTTAAATCCTTATATTCAAAGAATTTCAAGACAGATGATTTGAGATCACTTTGTTCACTGTTCCTGAATGACACTTGGGGATCCCTGAGAGGTTAAGTGACCAGCACATGTCATGTAACAAAGTTAATGGAAAAGTGAAGCCTAAAACTCAGAAGTTCTGATGCTCAGGTAAGTGCTATTCTCACAATGACATGTGGCCTCTAACCAAAAAACTCTTTACAATGAATAAGATGTGAATCAAACAAGTTAGGAGGAAATACAGTATATTATATTTAAATTATTAAATACTATTTTCACAGTTATCCTCTCTTGGTTACTAGTGTCTTTTTGGCTTTATTTAAAAAATTTCATTTTTGTTTTTGTTTTGGTCATTTTGAGTTAAAATTTCAATTAATGATGCTGTATTAGCCATCTATATTTGTGTAACAAATCACTACAATCTTAGAGGCTTAAAGCACTATACATTTACTCTCTCACAGTTTCTATGCATGGCTCAGCAGTCTAAGCACCGGACCCAGTTCCAGGTCTTCTGCTTAGGGTCTCACAAGGCTGCAACCAAAGTGTCAACTGGATTGCATTCCTATAGGGAGGCTTAAGTAGGAAAGAATGTGCTTCCAAGTTCATTCAGGTTGTTAGTGGGATTCATTTCCTTGTGACTGTCTGACTAAGGTCCCCATTTTCTTGTTGGCTGTCATCCAGGGATTGCTCTCAGATCCTAGAGGCTGCCTTCTGGTCTTGGCTGCATGATCCCCTCACAACATGACAGCTGACTTTTTCAAAGCCAATAGGACAGTCTCTGACTCTTTGAGTCTTTTTTAAAAGGGTTCACATGATTAGGTCAGGGCCACCCAGTATAATCTCCCTTTTGATTAAAGTTAACTGATAAGAGATTTTACATACATCTGAAAAATCCCTTCACCTTTGTCATAAACCAAAATATAATCATGTCAGTGAAATCCATCATATTCACTGGTCTCAACCATACTGAAGAAGAGGGCAATTATACACCAGGGGGCAGGGATCTTGAGAGTCATCTTAGAGTCCTGTCTACCACAGATGCCAATGGAAAAACATCAAGACACAAAAGAATGTCACTGACATTATATGCCTACAACTTATTACCTTAGAATTAGATTTTGATCTCCTAGAGAGACAGGACAGCTATCGGGTGCTAATTAAGAGCCTGGGACTGAATCACAGCTTTGTCACTTACGAGCTGCATGATCTTGGGCAGGTTACTTAATCCCTCTGTGTGCCTTAGTTTCCTGATCCATATAATTGGGATAAAATCATACCTGTATCACTGCATTGTGATGAGGACTAAATGAAATAATATTTATTGAGATCTTACTATAGTCTAAGTATTCGTCTAAGTCCTTTACATGTATTAACTAATTTAATCCACACAACCTCCCTAAGGAGATACTGTTATTATCTCTACTGTATATATGTGGCAATGGAGGCACAAAGGTGTTAAAAACTTGCTCAAGATTGTACAACTTTTAAATGTCAGAGCCAAATTATATCCAGGAAGTTTTGCTTCAGTTCCTACTTGCTTAACCACTGTGCTTGGAAAGTTGCTTGATATGTAATTATCAGATATGTTAATGCCTAGAGAGCCAAACTTTGAGATAATACTATCACCTAAAAATTGTACTGTAAAATAATAATCTTCTAAGAATGATGAAGTCAGTGCCAAATAGTGAGAGAACATCAGTCCCAAATGTGCAGCTTCTTTCATGAGCAAGAAGTTGACCCATGACACTTCAAACTTACTTCCAACTACTTCCCTGAAACAACCTGGGATGAATTAAAAGTTGGGAAAAGAAGCTCTACTACTACTCTCATTTCTGATAGGGAAATAGAATAAGCTGGAAACCAGAATCGGATCTGGGAAAATGTCCACTCTATTTGTCTGCTGTTTCATAAGCAGGAAACAGAGACAGGCAGGCTTGTATGAAGTCCCCAAGCAGATGAGAGATCACTCATTAGAGGGAATGCCATTTTCCAGGCTTGAGGGCACGCCATTTTTCCAGGCTCAAGAATAACAGTGGTCTAGACATATCAGTGGCTCAGTTAAGGTACAGATTATTAGGAAAATGTTTTCATTTTACTTTGGATTTTATATTCAAATAGCAAGAGTGAAACAGTTCATTATAATTAGATGAGCTTCTGGAAAATTCAGGCACTACATATACACTTTATGGGCAAATAGAGAACAAACAGTAGAGATCTATGAGCAATGTCTTCACTTATAGCTGAGAAATTTGAAGTTGCCATGTGTAGCTTTATGGAGATAAGAGCTAACCTCACTGTGCCAATAATAAATTTATTGGCTCTCAGCTTTAAATTCACCCTTCAGTACTTGCTCTGTGATAATGGATTGGACTCTTTTAGCATTTATCCTTTATAATGAGTACAATGTTAACTTTTTGTCAATAGAGGGCACTGGAGAGATACTGCAGAGGGAAGAAGACTTCTCTTCCAGGTTCCTATGGTCTTTGTTTTACTTTTTCGTGCTCCTGCTGCAAGATCCACTAGTGGTGCATGCGTGTGGGAACATAGGTAGTGCTCTGCCTCAGTCACATGCCCAAATTATGCAGTCCCTCAGTGACCCTGTGGCCTCAGCCTGGGCTCAGAGACCACCATCCTGAAAGCTATCTCAACATGCTCTCAAGGTCTCTTATCCATAGCAGCACCCCAACTTTTGCTGTGAGCCCTCCTACCAGCATCACTTGCCTACATCCTAAAAGGTTGTTTTCCCTCTTGCCTGAAAACTGTGGACAAGCTCTGGTCTAGGCAACCCAATGAAACCGCCACCACACCTTCTCAGCCTTGGGAGAGTGTTTCACCTGTAAGATATCCTTCCTCAAGTCCTCTCCCTCAGTCTTAAGACATAGTTTAGGGTTCTCTTTACATCTTTACAGGTACTTTCCTATCACAGTTTAATAATTACTTATATGAAACTTCCCTTATTTAAGTTACTGTGTGGTTTCTGTCTCCAGACAGATTCAATTACCTTATTTCTTCTTATGGAAGAAATTTTTACATCACCGTACTTTAAAAAATCTACAGTGTCCTTGATCACACATAGAGTAGTCTCAGATGAAAGCAATCCTCCAATTTATCACTTTATATCACCATCCTGCTGTCTAATGATTTTGTATGTCACTAAAGAATTAAGGAATTTAGACCTGAGAAGTCACAGATACTCCAAGCCCCCAACTTACTCATAAAGGCTAATTTAGCTTGTTCATAGCTAGTTAAGTGACATAATGGGGTCAGAACACCAAATCTTTTAACTCTTAGGCTGATGATCTTTCTATTATATTATTCTACCTCACTTGACTACCCAACAAAAATGACTACTACTCTTTGAGGACAAGGATTGTACCCTCAGAGTCAGTCTGAATATGAAAGCATTTTGCAATGCATAATATATTCAGCAAATGTAATGTCAGCAAGAACATTCATATAAATATACTGCCTTACATAATGTCTATCTAAATCATAATAAGAAACACTAAAACCAGATTATTTTAATTCTTCATATAGGCCACATTCTCTTTGGTATATATGCATTTTATTTTTTGTCCCAGGAAAGACAAACATTTTCTACCTCCATCAAATTATATCTGGATTTCTGCTTTCTCCTTTTCCTGCATAGGAGATCGGTTGTAGAGAAGTTAATTTACAGTTAAAATAATTTACAATGCAATTAACCAAAGTGTCAAAACCTGAAGATAATGTAATACAATGCTCAAGAAATCAATGACTGAGTAATAGTGTTAGTATGCCTCTTTAGGTTCACTAAAAGGACAGTAAAAGGGGCTAAAATAGAAAGGTCATGCTAACTTTGAAAAAACAAGAAGCATCTCATGTTTTCCATTTATAAAAGTCAGTATTAGAATTCATGTTTTAAAGAGATTGACCATATTTTTTATGTTTAAATGCTATAGTTACAACCAAAATCTCAACCATATCAAAAAAATATCAACTTGCATTTGGACCAAAATTGTAGCTTTAAGAGAAGAAGAAATCCAGCCTATAATTGGCAAAAGCTGCCTTTTCATAGTATCAAGGACCTTCTAAAGACCAATAAAAATTATTTTTAGGGATTTTTGAGTGGCACTGTTTTCAAGAAATCTCCAAAGATAAAGCTATTAATTTTAATACAATCACTTTTATTTCATTATGGGACATGCTGCTACCCTAGTACTTAAATACATCCTCAAGGTTTTGGGTGATTAGAAGAGGAAAGCTATGCTTATATAAATGATATGATATAGATGTCAGGGCAAAGACTAAAATGAGCTCTTTCCTTTATTCTTCAGGCTCCTCTTTTACATCTAACTGTTGGCTCTGTGCAGTTTAAGCTATTTTTAGTTTGGATAGCAGAGAAGACACATCAGCCCAGATGAAGTTCTGGAGTAAAGACTTCAGAAATTTAAAGAAAAGGGAAAATTACTCAGAATGTTTATGAAATAAAACAAATACTTAACATGCCAAAATAAGCCGAATTCATTATCAAACCTAAATAAGAAAAAAAAAAACCAGCTTGGAGTAGTAAAGAGAGAAAGAGGGGAGAGGGGGATAAAGAGGTGGAAGAGAAAGTAGAGAGAGAAAAGAGAAGAGAAGAGAGTATTCTTGAGAATGCTCTGTAAACTCTAAAGTACTATACGTAGTAACCCAGGATAATCTTAACATTAATATAGACATTTATTGTATTTCTTCTTCCTGTTATCTTTACAAAATGATAGGGCAAAAGGCAAGTGCCATATGTAAAAGGTGTGTTTGAGTTCAGAACAATCTAATTTAAATGATATGACCTTAATGATTATGCCTGGTCTGGGATTTCCATGAGTTTAATCAAACCTGACAAGTGTTCCAGGCTCACCAATGAGAGCAGCAGGGCTGTGACAAGCAAAGGAAGTCTGCTAAAGCACAAGATCTGAAATGGCTTCTCAGGAGTGCTTATCACTCCAGATTCAAAAGCTGCAGTGAAAAACGGGAGGAGAAACTATAGAACTGAAGAGAACTCCAGATCCTGTAAGTGATTTACTGTATAAAACAAGGATCTGTACAGAGCAAAAGAGATGGATTCCAACATGCCAGGGAATGTATGTTCTGTGACAAACCCTGAGAGGGAAAGATAAGCTCAACAGTGAAATATCATAGTATTTATTTTTAGTCCATTATCACTCAGATATGTACTACATTGATTACCTGTATTGCCTTTTGTCCTTTATGGTTGCACTCTGTCTTCTGTTCCATTATATTTAAGGGCAAATTCCAAGGAAACCCAAGCTGTTCAGTTTCCTTTTATTCATTCTTACATTTTACATTAACAGACATCCCTGCCCAACACTACACTCCCTGCACACAAGGCTTTTTGGTCTTCATGGCCCACTACTCTCTGATTTTAAGCAGAAACACTCTATCCAATTTTAGAGATGAGAAAAGTGAACAGAAAATCTAGCCTAAGGATTGTTCAAGTCACTTTTGCCTATTGCACTGTGTGTACTGTAAAATTATCCATTAAAAGGTATCAGAATTATATTAGAATAAATATATACTTTTATATTTTTTCATTATAAAAGCATGTACACTAATTGAAAACAATTGGGAAGATATTTGAAACTAAAAAAGAATCAGCTATTATCTTACCAAGAAATGATAATAAATATTATTATAGAATATTCTTTTTAAATTTTCAACAATGATGATTCATTCCATGTTTATAATGCTTTTAATCAGGTTTTTACTTAACATTGTCATTTAAAATCTTTCCTTTAAATTGGCAAATGAATATTTTAGGTGTATTTATAAATATAACATATAAATTATATATTCACAATTTCGGACAGTAACTGTGAATAGTAAATATTTCATCCTGTGAATGTACCATAGAATACTGAAGCATTACCTTATTTCCTATTTTGATTATTATATATAATGCTGCTATGAACACTCTCTATATAAAACATTATTGAGTTCTTCAACGTATTTTTAGACTAGATTCCCAAGACATTATAGCAATATTGACTCTGGAGCCAGACCGGCTGAATTCAAACTGGATCCTAAATGCTTTCTAACTGTATTACTTCAGGAAAATCACTTAACTTCTCTGTGCTTCAGTTTCCTCATCTGTAAAATGGAGATGACAGTAATAATACTTACCTCATAAGGTTTTTATGAAGACCAAATGAGTTACTTTTTATTGAGCACTTAAAATAGTGCCCAAGGTATACTGTAAATATTACATGATAGTATAATGTTTGTGAGCCTTGAATAGCCTAAAACTTGCTTCCAAAAAAGATTTTGTGAATATACATGCCCAGCACTAAAGTATGCCCATTCTAATTTCATCAGGTTCTCACCAGCATTTGGATATGTTTAATATGTATGTGTATGTGCACGCATGTGTTTGGGTTTATGAACTGATAAGTGAAAATTTGTCTTTCATTTTTGTTTTATAGGGAGTCCTTGTTATCTGAGGATAACTGCCACTGGAAAGTAATGGTAACTTTGTAATTATCATTATAAGAATGCAGAGCTTGTCCCTTTTAAAATATATAAATCCTACAATATGTGCATTATCCTTTTGATTTATCATTAATCCCCTTTTTAAATACTTTTGCTTTCCAAAATACTTTTAAATACTTTTTAAAAATAGTAGCTAGCACTCATATCATATACTTTTTTATTGTTTATCATCTCATCTAGTTTTGTTGTTCACCCCTAGTCCTTCGCTATTCTGGAAAGCAAAAGTATTCTGGAAATACTTTCCTATTCTGTAATTCCACTTTTGCTTCATTTATTTGGTGATCTTATTCAAACACATTTCTCAAAAAGGTACTTTGGTGACCTTTCTGAGCTAAAAGTATCTTTTCATTGTTTTCACACATGAATGATAATTTAGATATAAACATGTTTTGGTCATTGCTTTTCTCTCAAATATTTATTCTACTGGGTACAATGAACACAGTCCAGGTGACCAGCAGACTGAAAGCCCTGACTTCAGCATTATACACTGTATTCATGTAACAAAAACATTTGTACCTCCTTAATATTTTAAAATAAAAAATATTGACATTTAGAAAAAAATTACAGATTTTTTCCCATTGTATTCTGACAGTTATGGTTTCAAAGTAGAGATCTGAATGCAATCTAATTTTTGTTCCTTTCGTGTCAAAATCTCTTTCTCTCTGTTCCCTCTAATTGAATAAATACATGGTTCCTTACTCTCATTTGAATTTGAAAATTTATCAGACTATATCTTCAAATTGTTATCTTTCCAATACATTTTCTAACTTTGGTAAGTTATCCAAATTTTCAAATTTCTATTCCTAAATTATTCTGTCATATCCTTTGTTTCATATTGCTTTCTTCCTCAGATTAACGATTACTTGAAGGAGGGTTAACCATAATCTACTGTATATAGCCTTCATCTCTCATTTTTTGCCTTCTTCTTTGTTAACTAAATATCTGAGCATCATTAAAGCTCATCTTGGGTCTCACTATTTCAGGTGTTGAAGGGCACTCTGATGCTTATACAGGTTGAGTACCCCCAATCCAAATATCTGAAATCTGAAGTGCTCCAAAATCACAAACTTTTTGAATACTGACAAGACACTCAAAGGAAATGCTCATTGGATCATTTTGGATTTTCAGATTAGGGATGCTCAGCTGATAAATATACAATGCAAATATTCCAAAATCCAAAAAATCAGAAATCTGAAACACTTCTGGTCACAAGCATTTTGGATAAGGGACACTCAACCTGCATTGCTCTGTGTAACTCCTAGGATATAGCAAGTTTTCATAAGTGACAAGTTCCCCTTCCTCTTGACAATTGTCTCTCCTACACTCTGGACAAAATAAAGATTTGGAGGTAGAGTCTAAGCTAAGACAGTTGTGCTAGAGCATATCTCAAGCCACTATAATCTGTATTCAGTCATGTGAGATTGTCTCTTTCTCTTTTTTTTAAAGGCAGTCTTCACTGGGGCTGTTCTAAATACATATTTATGCACATTCCAGTGTACTAAAGTGAAGAGGTTTCTAAGAACTATTAATATATTACATAGTATTCTAAATGTGCCTGGCATTAGAAAGATTTCAGTCATGCTCTTTAGCTCAGTCAATGGTTGGCTACTAGCATGGTTTTTACTTCCTACCCACATGAAACTCTTACTCATTTGTGAAAAATGCTCATTTTTTAAATATATATTTTAGTTTACTATTCAAGTATTTCTGTGGATCTTTTAGTAGGACTTTTTCCTGATTAAGAAAATAACAAGTATTTGTTGTGCTATATTTAACCATTACAGAAACACATAACTTAGAGTTAATGTCCCTAAAATTTATCCCACTCCTTCCAAAAGCTACCAACATTAAGTCTATTGCATAGTTCTTCAAATTATTTTCTTCACCTTAAATATACTTCTTTTTTACACAAATGTCACACTTTATCTACTGTTTGAAACTTGATTTTGTTATTTATGCAAATTTTGATTTCAATCAATATCAGGAAATTATATGTGATCCAAAATGCTTTAAAATTTGGATTGCTACTTGACTATCAAATCTTTCTTCCCAAAGCTCCATAAAATATTTCAAAGGAGTTTTTCTTTTAAAGAATCCAACCAGTAAGTAGGTTTTCTTTTGGTTTGTTTTTGAAATTAAAAATACTGGAGTAAGACATATGATGGTGTGACATACAGTGGTGTGTTTCATTGTACTAGACACCTCTTCAGCCCTACCTCACACCTTCTCAATCCACTTTTTCCTCCAGCTACTGCTGTGGCAATCTGCTTCACCCCAGTTGTACCACTTTTGCCTTTTGCCCTAGAGCTCTCTGATGCCTGCAGAAACCTGACAGTGTGAAGAAAGTAACTAACACCCCAAGGAGTAACCTCTGTCCAATGGGAAAACTGGATTAGAGCCAGTGGATAAATGTCCCCTCTTCAATCTTTGGCAGGCAGGTTGGACCATTTTGAGGCACACTATACAGGGCCCCTCAGAAGGTCCTAATGGGACAGAAATCCAGTTCCTTCTAGGGGTGAACAACTTCAGAACCCACAGTGACTCTCCTTCCCAGTGCCACTTCTGTGCTTTGGGATCAGTAATCATCATAAACTACCCGCATTCAAGTCTTTGTTGTAGGCTCTTTTTTCCAGAGAGAATCCAGGCTAAGATGCTCATATAGAATATATATTCATCTATCTTTGAAAAAAAGACATTATAAATAATATTTTACTTAGCATATTCAAGTATCACAGGAATAAGAAAAACATTCAAATGAACTCAATTTAATTCTAAACAAGCTATATAAAAACTTAGGCTCTTTATTTTCTGGTACATATAAAAAAGAGAGAAAGAAGAAATAAAAAACCTAAATAATAAAATAAAACCTAATAAAAATATAATAAATATAATAAATACTGGAAAGAAAGTTACCAAATTATAAAGCTTTGCCTAGAAAACCTATTAATTTATTTTTTCCTAACAACAATCACACAGGAAATATATTAATATCCCCACTTTAAATATTTTTTGTCTTTATTGAAGTGTAATTTACATATCATGTCTTTACTCCATTTTAAGTGTACAATTAAATGGTTATTAGTAAATTTACCAAGTTGTACAGCTATTCACATAAATCAGTTTTAGAGGATTTCCCACCCCCCATTGGGACCCCCAATGCCCATCCCCAAATACACTTCAAGCATGCCCCTCCCCTTCACAGTGCTCACCACATCCCCCGGATGTGGGTCCACCCCCCACCCCCAAAATCCCCAGTGAACATTACCACCATTTAAGCACCATAGTGTCAATCAGTCAATACCAATTTGATGGCGAGTACAAGTGGGGATTAACAAAAAACTCTTAAGGCCCTTCTGTGTAACTGGAACACAAGTTTCTGATTTGGCTCTGCATGCATATTTTTCTCTTACAGTTCCTTGAAACTTTATTTCGTGAACAAAAGGAAAAGCACAAAATGGATAGATACGGAAGTTCTTAAATTTTGTTACTATCAAACCAAACTTTTTTTCTA
>CAUYRT010010806.1:0-13490 GCA_963574885.1 Lepilemur ruficaudatus
GGCCCATCAACTAGTCTATTGCCTGGCATCAGCACAGCACTAAATCTGTTGCCTGGTGCATCAACATAATATTAACCTAGACCTGATACATCAACTAACCTACACCTGATACCCCACCCCTCGGACCACCCCAACTTAATAAAAGTGGGAAAAATCGGGTAGACAGTGCTCAGAATTTGGTGGTGAGGCCCCTCTGAGCCCACCGGCGAATAAACTTTGATTCTCCGACTCTCCCTGTGCCGCTTGGTTTGTCCTTGGGACCACCCGCTGTACCACACCCGCTGTACCACTTGCTGTAACAAGGGGACGGTGGGGTCCGTAGGAGGCTCCAGGCCCATTAAGAACCAAGCCTGGGTAGTTCTGACACCAAGAACAAAACGCCTGCAAGATCCACACTGGGAACTCAACCAAGAAGGAAAAAAAGAACAAAAAAGACCAATTTTTTTCCCCACAGGAGCAAGAATTTTCCTAAGCCAAAGCTATGAATGTTCAGAGACATCTTTATCCTGTGTAGGGACCCTCCCCCACCTCCTGAGAAAAGGGGTGAAGTCCTGCCCCATTCTCATCTAAACAGGCGGGCGGGCACCTGAGGTGTGAGCTCCAAGTGGTGCATGAGTTATGTCTCCCAGGGTGGGTTAGTTTCAAAACAGGGGACGGGTCAGGGAGTTGGGGTGGGAAGAATCTTCAAGAATGACAGGCCTTTAGAGCCTCAGCGTCACAAACCTCTCAAATGGCGCCCTCTCCACCCCTGGGCACTGGGTCTGATGAGCAGGTGAAGGAGGCATATTTGGACAGGGGGCTGCATCTGAGACTGTCCCCTGACACCAAACCAAACGTGTCACTTGCACTTTTTCTTTCAAGCCCCCACCACCCTCGGTTTAGTGAGTTGTTTCCCGAGCAGTGACTGCTCACAAGAGCCATTCAGTTGGTATCTGCAGTCATGGTGACCTAGAGGTACTTTCTCTTTATCACATTCTTGGTCCAGATATCAAACCTCTGACAGCCAGACCTACCCCAGGTACTTCCAGTCCAACAGAAAGCAGCCTAAGCTAATAAAAGAAGATGCATTAATATTTTAGAATCATGCCCCAAAGCCAGCTACTTCTAACTGTAGAGCCAGCTCCAACCAAGGCCAAGACAAAAAATAACATTATTTTGCATTTTAAACAATTTACTAGTCTTTCAAAGGGTACTGATTGGTGAACAGCAATTAACAACTAAGTAATCAGTTGCAAATTATCAATAATTGCTATCATTTCAAGTGTAGGTTTTTTTTCCTTTCATTCTCTTCCCTCTGTTCTCTGTCTCTGTCTGTTTTTTTTTTTGAGACAGAGTCTCACTCACTCTGTTGCCCAGGCTACAGTGCCATGGTGTCAGCCTAGCTCACAGCAACCTCAAACTCCTGGGCTCAAGCGATCCTCCTGCTGCAGCCTCCCGAGTAGCTGGGACTACAGGCATGCGCCACCATGCCCTGCTAATTTTTTCTATACATGTTTTTAGTTGTCCAGCTAATTTCTTTCTATTTTTAGTAGAGATGGGGTTTCAATCTTGCTCAGGCTGGTCTCGAACTCCTGAGCTCAAACGATCCACCTGCCTCAGCCTCCCAGAGTGCTGGGATTACAGGCATGAGCCACTGTGCCTGGCCCTCTGTTTCTGTTTTTAAACGAAGAAATATTTATGGCTCTTCTTTTAGACAAGGTGTGGGGTAGGAGCCATGGGGGATGAGAAGATATACCAGCCAAGTATTTGCATTTTATATGTTCATAGGCTGGCTGGGACAGTAACATAGGTACACACAGAGGGAAATAACCGAGTGTCCACAGACTGATAGCTGATGAGTGCTGACTCCAGAAAGGTGAAGTTTGGTTTCATAGGACGTTCAGGGGCTAGACTTTACGTTGCTTGCGGGCTGTAAACTACTCCTGTTTCCAGTGAGATGCTTTCTTTTACATCAGTGATTCCCAAACATGGAAGTCTGTAAAATATTGATGCAAGTACTATGAAAAAACTGTTCTGCAGCCAAAACATTTGGGAAACATGCAAGTTTCTTTATTGCAGAACATCGCAGAAACTTCAAGGGCCAAAGTGCGTTGTTGTGAATCAGCGTAAGACTGTGTATGCAGCAGGTCCCATACTCAACCTTGAAATACCCCCTCCTCCGCGCCCTTTTTCTCACAACCATTACAAATGAACATCTTTCTAGAACTGTGATCCCAGAGAGTCTAAATGTTCTAACTGTTTAGAAGCCAAAAAACAAAGTGCTCAAGCCTCACTCTGTCCGCGAAGTTTTCCCCAAAAGTCCAGCCCATACTTATCTCTCTTTCCTCAGATTTCCAAAAGCGCTTTGGTATTTAGCTCCCCAGCCTAGTCTGTCTCCTGTCTGTTTAGATAGCTGCGTCTTGCTCACACCCCCAGCTCAGTGCAGAAAATATACAGCAAGCGCTTACTAATGATGAATCATATAGCTATTAAATACGCTTCAATGTTGTGGATAAGAGCAGAGCCCAGACTCAGGAGGCCAGAGTTCAAATAGTGGCTCTGGTTTATTAACTGTGCAACTTTGGGAAAGTTACTTAACCTCTCTGTTTCCTCAATTGTATCTCATAATATTGCTGTGAGCATTAAACCAAAGTGTCCACCATGTAGAAAGTGTTTAATAGATATTAGCTATTTTTATCACTAATCCTAAGTGTGTTCTATACCTGGTCACCAAGCAAAGGACAGAGCAGGGCCGGTGCACAGAGAGCCAGATTTGAAGGGCAGCCCCTAACGCTCTCACAAAACACGGAAATATTGTCTGTTTATCCCTTCTAAGATCCCAAGACACTTTAAAATCTCAACATATCAATTTCACAGGAGTTCTCTGACATAGGTTAGGATCCAATATAACCACCCTAGGGAGGGGTTAATGACCTGCTCAAGGTTACTTGCCAGGGTCAACCACAGGCCAGGAATAGAAATTGGCTCCACAGTTGCCCCTTTGTCTCAGTAGCTTCCTCCCTGTGTGGTTTCTGGCAAAGATAAAACAGCCAGGAGTGATGCAGCAACTGGAGTGAAGGTCAAAAAACAGCATCTGGGTTTAGCACAGCCTTGATGATGCCTTTTTGCCTTCATCCTCCCACGAGCAGGCTGTGTATCCAGCAGCCTCCCGTCCTTCTCCAAGCACCTCAAAATAGTATCCCTTGACCTCCCTTCACCCAGGATATGCCAAGGAGAGGGAAGGCAGACACATTCGAGATACCACGGAAAAGCTTTCATTCACCATGACTCCCTGCCCTCAGATGTTTTCCATTCTCACGTCCTTCTCATTGTCGCGTTCCTCTCACTGCAGTCATACCAGCTCCTTGCCTTGGCCTTGGGCAGAACCCACAACTCCCTTGCTGCCTCCATAGCAGGAGAAAGTTCTCTGCAGCCAACCTGCTGCCCAAGTGACCAGGGGCCGCGATGGCAAAAGCCCTCTTTATGGGTGCAAAAGTAGTCAAGTGCAGAAAAAAGCAGAACAGAAAACCACGTAACAAAGCTATGGAGAAAGCCTGTCCTGGGGTGCGCACACGTGTGTGTTTTCAAATGCTCCCTGCCCTTCCTCTCTAGTTACTAGAGCTCCTTGTGTTCACATCTGAACAGCGAATTATTTCTGCAGGACCATACTGCATCAGTGTCTCCCATGATCACGCAGATTGTTAGCACCCTGGGGAGTTTGCTGCCTAAGTCATTTGGACAGAATGGACAAGTGAGGCATAAGGTTGGCCAGTAAGGGACAGTGACATAAGTTGGGGTTTCTGGCTTCACCAATGGTTGGGAGAAGTGGTATGCAGAAGTGACAGAGGACAATGGAAGAGTCTGGTCTGCCTAAATCCCCAGTGGCAGTGATAGGGAAGCAGGTGGGAAGACTATAAGGAAAATATGACACCTGACCAGCTGTCAGACAGCTCTGTTGTCACAGCACAGGCCTGGAGTGACTACCAGGTAGCCCAAACTTCCAGCTCTCTGCTCATGGTGAGAAGCGTGCATAAGTAGTTCAGAGCCTAGGAGTGCAGCCTAGGCTGAGGCCCCAAGCAGAGGGGGTTCTGCTTTTGATCACCCACTTATCATCTCCAGCACCATTGCCCAGTTCCTTCTTTCATACAAACTTTTTGTCCAGGATTTCTGTTTGCAGGGTTTTATGTCTGCTCTTTATTGCTCTTTATGTAGATAATGTCAAGATGTATCTTCCTTCCCATGGGTCTTTGCCATCTAGCAGCTTACAGAGTATGGCAGAATAGATGAGAAATGTGAACAGAGCTGCTTTTGTAAGGGAATGTGCTAGAATGCTGTTCTGGAACCATGTTCTCTCAAAATTATGCAAGCCTAGAACAGTGTCCCAAAATCTCGTTTTTAACACTGATGTTTTATATTCATGTCAAATAATAAAAGCTGTTCATTTGCATTTTATATGCATTATAAATACCCTCTCCTATACCTTATTTTATCAAATTTAAGATACCACCAATATAAATGTACTTTTTACTTTTGTATGCCACTACGGAAAAAAAAAAACTCCCACTGGTTGTAAGATGCATCCTGATTTAAGAGATAATAAATCATGAAAAAATGCACATCTTAGAATTGATAAAAATTATGCTTAAAGGAATCTCATTTTCATCAGGTTCTTGCCATAAGTCAGAGAACAGCACCCTACATCTCTCCAAGTCTATGAGAGGGCAGCCTCCTCTATAGTTGATAACACCAAAGAAAAATCAGGAGAAAGAAAAGCAAGGGGGTAAGATGGGTTTAGTGCGTGTATGTATGAGATGCTCTATGGATAACCAAGTCCATTCATCCCACCCCTGCTTCCTGGGTCTGCCAAAGCATTGAGCTTATCATCAATGGAGACGATCTGGGGAGGGGCGGGGCAGGTGCCACCGCCCATACCTGAGGCAGCACACGGTGTATGCCACGCTATGGTTCCATCAGTGACCTGGGCAAAGGCTACACACAGAAGACATTTGATCTAAGTGTGAAGGGTGGGCAGGAGGAAGCCTCTCAGGACTTAACAAACGCAGGAAGACAGGAAAACATGCAGCCTGAACTACCTCTGTAGTGATAGCAGATAGTGGGCAACCAAGCTGGAGAGAGAGGTTGGCACCGGGCTTGGAGACAGCACACAAAAGGTCAAAGATTTTGGACCATCTTATGCTGTTAGTGGGTCACCAAAAGCTTCTCGAGCTTGGGAATAACTGATGCAAAACAGCTTTTCAGTGGCAGGGGGAGGGGGCAGGGAGTAGAAAACCCAGCATTTCAGAGAAAAACAAAAACCAGAATTTCCAGAAGACAAATTGGCAGTTCTGTATATGGTGAACTCAGTGGGAAGAGGTAAAAAGTGAAAGGACTAATGAAAATAAAAACTAACATTTATTGAGTGTGCTATTGACAGAAACAGAAAATTAAAAGAAAGAGCTGTTTTGGCACAGTGGTGGTAGAGACAATCGATTTAGATGATGCATTTGACAAAGCAGAAGAAGTAGCCAGTAAGTGGGTGGAGATGGATAAATGACTCTGGAGAAAGGATAGAAAATCATATTTGGGAATCATTTTCTTTTCCTTTTTTTCTTTCTTTTTTCTTTTTATTGTAGTAACAGAATCTTGCTATGTTGCCCAGGCTGGTCTCAAACTCCTGGCTTCAAGTGATCCTCCTGACTTGACCTCCCCAAATGCTGGGATTATAGTCATGAGCTACCTTGCCCAGTGGGAATTGTTTTCATAGAAGTGGAATCAAGGGGGTCTGAAGTCATAAAGAAAAAGATGAAATTAAGCCAAGTGTGGTGGTACGAGCTTATAGTCCCAACTATTCAGGAGGCTGAGGCAGGAGGATCACCTGAGCCCAGGAATTTGAGGCTGTAGTGCACTATGATTGCATCTCTAAATGGCCACCGTACTCCAGCCTGGGCAATATAGTGGGACCCCTTCTCTAAAACAAAAACAAACAAACAAACAAACAAAAAGATAAGATTTTGGCTGGCACAGTGGCTCATGCCTATAATCCTAGCACTCTGGGAGGCCAAGGTGGGTGAATCGTTTGAGCTCAGCAGTTCGAGACCAGCCTGAGCAAGAGCAAGACCCTATCTCTACTAAAAATAGAAAGAAATTAGCTGGACAACTAAAAATATGTAGAAAAAAATTAGCCGGGCATGGTGGCGCATGCCTGTAGTCCCAGCTACTCGGGAGGCTGAGGCAGGAGGATTGCTTGAGCCCAGGAGTTTGAGGTTGCTGTGAGCTAGGCTGAGGCCATGGCACTCTAGCCTGGGCAACAGAGTGGGACTCCGTCTCAAAAAAAAAAAAAAAAAGATAAAGATAAGATTTAGAAAGAAGAAACTTTAAAGGTTAAACTTTAACTTTAGGATCTCAAAATTTTTTAAAATTACAAAATATTTCAAATGTCCAGAACAGTATAGAGAATAATAATATAATAAACATGCCATACCTACCACCCAGATATCCAAATAGTACTCTTTTGGTATATTTGCTTCAGATTCTCTTTAACAGTTTTTTCCTAAAGAAAAAACAAACATTACAGATACAATTAAGGTCATCCCTGTTCCCTCTCTCCTTTGCTAAGATAAATGCTATTCTCCTACTGCTCTGTGGCCCTTCTAATTATTTTTGCACTCTTATGACATATAGAGACAGCCAAAAATAGTATGTTACGTGTTTTAAATTATTTATGTACATGATATAACAAAGTATATATCCTTTTGCAACTTGATTTTATTTCATTCGATATTCATATGTTCTAGAAATTCATCCATAATCATATACATATATAATTTCTTCATTTCTTTTCAGGTTGTAACTATTATAAACAACGTTGTAATGGACAGCCAAGTGTAGGTTGTTCCAAGTATATTTGTACCCTTGCCCAAAGTTTCTGAGGGGTATGGATATACATATTTCTTTCTTTTTTTTTTTTTGAGACAGAGTCTCACTCTGTTGCCTGGGCTAGAGTGAGTGCCATGGCGTCAGCCTAGCTCACAGCAACCTCAAACTCCTGGACTCAAGCGATCCTTCTGCCTCAGCCTCCCGAGTAGCTGGGACTACAGGCATGCGCCACCATGCCCGGCTCATTTTTTCTATATATATCTTTAGTTGGCAAATTAATTTCTTTCTATTTATAGTAGAGACGGGGTCTCACTCTTGCTCAGGCTGGTTTCGAACTCCTGACCTTGAGCGATCCGCCCGCCTCAGCCTCCCAGAGTGCTAAGATTATAGGCGTGAGCCACCTTGCCTGGGCTGGATATACATATTTCTAACAGGGATTGCCAAACTGCTTTCTAAGTGTATGTATTAAACTCTACATCTCCACCAATACTTGTATTGCTAGACTTCCAAATTTTTGCTAATCCAACGGACATAAATTGTTGTCTTCTAATTGGCATTTTCCTGATCAGTGAGTGTGGACATTTCCATTCAGGTTTCTTCTCCTGGGAATGGATGGAATTGCTTGTTCTAATCTTTGCCCTTAATGTCTAAGCGGTTGGTGGTCTTTTTTCTTGTACTGACTTGTAGGAGTTCTTTATATATTTTAGATAGGAATCCTTTATCAGTTACATGTGTTCCAAATACCCTCTCTGAGGCTTATTTTTTAACACTATTTATAGTGTTTTTAATTTTTATTTTTAACTAGGAAAATGTTCAGTTGCTCACAAACATTGAGAGAACAGTATATTGAAACCACATTATCCATTACTTAGACTTAACAATTAACAAGATTTTGTCACGCCTGCCTTATCTATATCTTTCTTCTTATGTTTTTGCCAATGTGTTTTACAGCAAATCCCAGATTGCATGTCATTTCACTCCTACATACTTCACTAAGCATCGATATAACTATGGGCATTTTCTTATACAGTCATCATGTAATGATGACACCTATCATAATTAACAATTATTCTTTCATATCACCTAATAGATGTTGATTTGGGATACAGAGAAGTTTTTAATGGGGCCTCAATTTTTCTACTGCAAAGCAGAGACGGACTATCGCCTGGCCTGGGATTACAATTGCTGTCCTTCCTACGTGAGGGTGACCCATGAGTGATTCCGTTACTGATGGAGCGGCACCTCCTCAGGAAGGCCTTTGTGCACCTGGGAAAGATGTGAGATGCCCACTTCAGTTTGTACCTCTGGCAGCTGCTTACAAAGCGCATGACCACTTCAGGCATTATCTTTCTGTCACTCCCGTTGGAAAATGGCCATTGACCTCAGAGAAGGTGGTCTGTCTGCTGCTCATATTTCCCAGAAACTACACGAATGCCTCCTGTGAGGCCTGCGAATTCCCACATAAAGCTCCCCATAATCTTTAGGGAAGACAGAGCCAGAGAAACCTAATTACAGTCAGGATGCTTTGGGGGCTGGGCTGGGCTTAATCCCTCTGCTGTGTTCTCAGAATGAAGAAAACAGACGTTCACTGGGGAAAAGAACAGGCTTGAATACAAACACTAGAACAGTACTTCTCAAATCTGTGTGTTCTGTGACTTCCTTCACCCGGAGGAAAACAGTCTAGGTTTCTCCCTTTACTGCTTAACGTGGCAAAAGACCCCGACTTGCTGGAATTAATGGGAAGACTGGAGCAGCTCTGGATAAGACACCAGTGAGGTAATGTCTGGTTTTTGTTAAATATCCCAAATAGATTACTCACTCTTGCTAGATAAAAGGTATAGACATTGTCGTGTTACAAACACAAATCCTAGTGAAAGCAAGGCCCCCAGACTGGGGAGCTGTTGAGCTGTTCAGAAGACCAGTGGCAGTGGGATCACATTAAACATTGTACAGAGAAGAAAACCAGTTAGCTCTGTGATCTTCTCGAACTCCCTTTTATTAGGAACCGAGAACACCAATGAGAGTAGCAGATGCTCGGATAAGACCAAGACAGAAGGTCCTGTGAAAGGCCCCTTCTCTCTGTCTTCAGGAGAAGAACGAGCTTGGCATAACGACAGCCAGGACGGGAAGCTCAACTCGGCTCCTCTTCCCTCTGGGGCCTTTGATTCTACGTCTGGAGCACTTTACAGTGTACAAAGAATTTCCACATGCCTTGTTTCAGCTGATCCTTACAACAGCCTTGTAAAATAAGCCGAGAATATTGAGGCACAGATTGGTTATGTCATCAGGCAGGGCCCTCAACGAGGAAGTGGACACCTAGCTCGTGGTTGTTGTCCTCCATCCTTGGAGAGGGTTGGATAAAGGTCTCGCAGGTAGTTTCTTTCTCGACCTTGGAGTCTAGGCTTGTCAGAGGCCTGGGAGAGGCTGAGAAGAGAGCCAGGTAACTGGCAGAGCTCCTGTTCTGCAAAGAGACAATGGAGCACGAGGGAAATGGACGTTTTCCCCAAGGATTCTTGTTTCCAGCAAAGTCATCCCACACACTCTCTGACTCTGGTAGGGTCCTTGAAATTTCATTTCACAACTTCCTGGCAGAGATATCAGGGCAGAGGACAGTAATCCCGTTAGTGTTGGCCAGTCTCCCAAACAGGCCGAATGCAGCCTGCTCACTCTGCTGCAGGCGTCCTCCTCCCCTACACCGTCACCTGGCCAGCCGGCCCTTAATCTTGGTAGCGAGCTCTACAACCTTGCCAAGAAGTCTCCCGGACATATGAAAGCAGCTCATGATAGTGAGCAAACATTGAGGCTGGCATCGCACCCTGCATCCCATTCCTCACCCTGCCTCACCCCCATCCCACTCCCACCCTGCTCACCTACCTCCGTTTATGAGCTTGTGCTATGTGCAGGGCCTGCCTTGCCAAGCTCACAGGAGCTGGGAGCTCAGCACCCCCAGACCTGGAGGGACCTGAAATTTTCTTCTGAGAAGCTCAGCACGTCTCACTGTGTTTCTTGCCACTCCCAATTCCTCCTTCTAAGGAAACTGCCAGCTTCCTTTGGGGTCACAAGTCTTTAGTCATCAGGAACTAAATAACATAGAAGGCATGGAAAATCACATGGAGGTAAAATAGTACCACAGCTGTACCTGCTATTTATTATTAAAGTCAGATCAAAGTGCCTGCCTTTTCCATCATCTCTCAATTATCCGCATGATCAACTCAGTGAATGGGGAAAGTAGAGATAAAATCACGATTACCCTGTGTGTTTACTTTACAGTTTACAATGTATTTTTTAAATCTGAATACACTAAAATATTTTATTTCTCTCAGTCCTCAGAATAAAACCGTGTCTGGTACACAGTAGATCCAAATGTTAATTTCTCTTCCTTCCTCCAGAAGTTGGAAGGGAAGACATTACTTGTCTCCACTTTATCAAGGTGCACATCAAGGTCATAATTATTCAAGAGCAAATAAATACATTGTAGTGGACCTTAGACTCAAATTTGACTTTCCTGGCTACAAATATTTAGAATCCCAGAATACTGGCATTTAAACATGACCCCTTCCTTCCTCTTATGTCCCTCACCCAATTAGTCCTGTGACGAAACAGCTTTTAAAATGGTCTCAAATGTGTACCAGCCTTACTATTCCTAGGCACGGTTCTAAATACTTTAAATCTATTAAGTAATTTAATCCTCATAAAACACTGAGGTAGGTATCCATATTATTCTCATTCCACAGATGAGGAAACTGATCCATGTAGCGGGTAGGAGATCTGTCCAAAGGTACACTGCTTGTAAGTGGTAGTGCAGGAATATGAACCAAGCCAGGCTGGTTCCTGAGTCTGGGTCCTTGATCGCTGCACTCCACCAGGTTTCACTTACTCGGGTGTCATTGCCTGCCTATCTTAGACATCAATCAGCAAGTCCCTTGAAGGCAAAGACTGTCCTTTCATCCTTATTCCTGAGCCCTGGACCATTATGTGTGGCATATAGTATATGCTCACTAACCATCTACTGAATAATTGCCTGGACAACTGGTCGGGAGGGAGAGCAGGAGGAATTCCATCCTGTTTAAACCTAAAATTCCAGAGCTCAAACTGGTCATCAATTCTTTCCTTTGCTTTTATCTGAGATATTAAACAGTCACCAAAAAAAAAAAAACCAACAAATTTCTAATTCCAATCTAGCCCATCCTTTGATTGATTTTGAGTGACCAGCTCTCCCAAAGGCAGTACCAGCTCTCGAGGACTCAATGCAGAGCTGCTGGGGACCCTTTCTGAGGTTCACCTTCAGGCTCCCAGGGCTGCACTTCTGTGTCAGGGTTAGATCAATAGGCTCCCCATAGAAACTACTATAGAAACCAGATCCACAGCTTCTATGCTGAGGGGGAATCAAACAGTGAGGGCTTCCCAGAACGTCCGAGTGAATCAGCTGCTCAGTTGGGAAAAATCCAGAACACATGCCCACAGGGGGTGGCAAGTTGTAAATTGAGATCTAATATGAGCCATCTGGTCTGGCAAAATGGCCAACTGGAGGGATGGCAGCCTGGAAACTGCCCAGGAGCAAACTTATCTTGGGGAAATGATGAGTCAGCTCTGTCCAAAAACAAAAGCTTCTGATGAAGTCCTTTGCAATAGGCCCTGCAGAATCTTCCTGGAGTTACTAGAGTTGGGTAACTCTATCTAAAGGTTATCTTTGGACTTAAAGTTTTAAAATGCCTGCTCCCAAGCTAGCTTAGGTATAAATGAGTGTGAACATGAGTGAGGTAAACCTACATTGCTTTGTAGGCAGCATGGAGTGCAAGAATCATTTCACAGCCAGATAGAAGATGCGTTAGGCAAGATGTGACAGGAAGTATAGGACTCGCGGGGGGCCAGCATTGCCGCCTAGAATTGGGACAGTTCAGCCTTGGTCCTGGAGGACAGTTTTCCTGTGTCTTCTTCTCCCAGCCACAGTCACTAAAAAGCAACCAATTACCAGGTCTAATTATCTTCCTTCAGTCTCTTTTCTGGCAGCAGATGCCAAAGCTCTTGCCAAAACTCTGCTTCACCAACACCCTGATCCAAAAAGCCCCAAGTCAATGAGGAAAAAGCTCTGTGGGCCCAGAGCAGCTGTAGAGCTTCCCAACACCAAGGCAGGGCACAGGAGGTCAGTGCTGAGAGCTTCAGAGCAGCTCCCCCTTGAACCCCCTCGGCCTCAGCATCTGGATGGATGGAGGACAGGCGGTGACGCCAGCCACCTGGAACCGCACCAGATAATGACACAACAGCAATCAACACGTTGGCCCTTACCCGCCCCCCAGGAAGTCAGGAGGCTTTTTAAAGGTCTGTTTGTGCTTGTAGTGGGAGCTCCAAGGTCAGGGCTTGCTCAGAGCTGAGCCTGGCCTCACAGCTGAGCGCAGCTGGGAGCCCGCCAGGGGTTCTCAGGGCACCACACTGCAGCTGCTCCATGCTGCCTGGCACTGCCAAAGTAGCTTTCCTGCTCCTGCCCTGGGTGAGCCCGAGACCTGCTTAGCCTCTTCCTCCCTGGAACAAGAGGTAGCTCACTCCTGAAGGATGTCCTGAGCGGCAGAGGCTCTCTCTGACTTACGCAAGAGTCAGTCTCCAAAACCCCAGTCGCCTGCGGGGCCTGGACTTGCATGAGCAGGGAGGGAGGGAAACCGGGTGGCCATCTCCTAGGTTTCCAGCCTCACAGCCCCAGGGGAAGGAGGTGCAATGCGCAGGGCAGTTATGAAACCTGAGAAGCTGGAGTGACGCTGGGCTGGTGCTTTGAGAACAGGCAGGTATTGTGTGATTGGGTGCAGTGGGAGTATAGAATACCCAGCAGCTCATGCACAAACCCCATCCCAGCCCCGTGCAGAGGGAGGGCCTTTCCAAGAGCCTGGGTGGTTTCAAACTGGAATGTGAGAAGAAAGGTGGTGCCTGTAAGGGTGTTGGTGACCTACACTCAGAAGTAAGGACGCCCAGAAGCCAGGCTCAACATGTTTCCCAACCCTCACCCCTGCACATAGTTCAACTGATCTCAACATATATGCCTGTGACAACATCTCTGAGAATATAGAAACTCCATTGGTAGGTGATGAAAGAATAATGTTTTCCTTAAAACTTTGGTGGAGGGTAGTTTCTCCAAGCGTTGCTCTCCTGGTCACCAGCAAATGTTCCCTGAGCAGGACTGTTTGCGCGGTCCTGTCTGAGGTACTGGGTTATGAAGGTCAGTGCCTGCCAAGCCCCTGCATCCCAAAGACAGCGTATAAGAGGTAGCAAAACTTAGCAGGAGATTGAGCAACCAGACGCACCAGGCTTGCAATGGTCAAACACAAGAGATGCAGAACACTTCATCTTTGTACTGAAGACAAAAGCTTTTGCCTGTTTTGACTTTTCTCTCTCACAGTGGCTAGAGGCTGGATAAGGTGAGGAGGAAATAAGAGCAAAGGAGAGAAATTAGGTGGAGAAAGTGATAATGGAGTGAGAGGCTGGGAAGCTGGGGAACAATGGCCCCCAGGGCTGAGTGGGTAAGGATCAGGCCAGACACCTAATAGGTCATAATTTCACAACACCCCCCCCCCCCCCCCCCGAAAAAGCACCAAATGCCCACCCACAAACCCGGGGCGCGGAGCGAGGTTAGTTTACAAACAATTTCT
>CAUYRT010010809.1:0-23381 GCA_963574885.1 Lepilemur ruficaudatus
ATGGCTGCCCAGGTTCATTTGCATTATTAACCAAAGGGTGCATAATTAATGGACGCCCTTGAGACATCAGACAGACACGTGACCCTGGGCCTGTTTGGCCAGAACAGCGGAAAGGCTGTTCCACCTGTCTGTTGGGAAGACTCCACGGAGCAGGGTTAAAAAGGTAAAGTTTAGAGGCCTTTTGGATCCAGGAAGTTAATGGCACCTGGGTCTGTTCAAGGATCCTTTATCTAAAGCACTTACAGGCAAATTAGCAAGATTAGGTGGCTCCAAAGCGCTTTAAAGAGGACTGAGCACAGTGAGGTCAGATTTGGTCCCGAAATCTAACATTCACAGCGGGTCTGAGCGGGCGCCAGGGGGGGTGGTGCCCTCCACGCCAGGCAGTGCTGGGGGACGGCTGGCATGTGTGCAGAGGCCCGAGGGGGCCACGTGTTGGACGTGATTTTCCCGGCTTCGACTCTGTACGTGTGAGTCCCTGCGGCGTCATTTCCGGGGAGCCCTCTACGTGCCGGGCAGGGTCACAAGTGCTGACGCACAGAGGTGCGTGTTGGAGGCAGCGCGAGTTCTCCGGAGCCCCTGTCTGCAGCGGGCTGCTCCGTGCAAGGTGGCTTCCGCCCTCTGTGCCCCGAGTGACAGCCATGTATGACCAGGCAAGGGGACACATGGACAGATGGTGCGCATTCCTCATATACTCCCTGCGGTTGACATTGCTCTGACCCGTCCCCTGCAATGCAGACGCCAGGACTCTGGTTTTTCGTCCTCCAGCCGTCCTAAGGCCCCTTCCCCTCGGCTTGTCAGACCTTGGAAAACCCAGGCATCATGGCAATGATTCATCTTCCTAAGTCCTCAGTGGCCTCTCATTATGCCTGAGACAAAATCCGATTTCTTCCCAGGCCTCCAGGGCCCTGTCCGATCTCTCCCTGCTCCCTCTGTCCCCCTCCGTCTCCTGGGTCTCTCCCTCCAGCGTCCCACGGATCATACGCGCCAACTCGCCCCCTTCCTGCTCCCAGCCTGGGCCTGTGCATGGCTGGTCCCTTTGCCTGCAGCATCATCCCCGGATCCCTGGTGGCTGCCGTGCTCTGTTACTGGCTGGCATCTCCCGGCCGCTGACTTTCCCGTGCAAGGAGCCTCCGCTTCCCTCCGCCGTCCATGATTCTGTCTTAGTTCCTTCACAGCGATTGTTATTCTCCCAAATTTTCTTATTTATAGCTTACTGTCCAGTGAACCAGAACGTACACTGCTAGGAGAAAAATGTCCTGTCAGACTCGGTATTTTAAATGGTGTTTTAAATTTACAATCATAATAACTAGTCATAATAAATAAGAAAAATAGTAATAGATGAACTGTGTTCGAGGTGCCTGGATACTGCTGAGTGACAGCAGTGATGGGAGCGGCTACCACTGATTGGATATCTGTTCTGTGTCAGTCTCCACGGGTTGACACGGTTAATCATCACCAGCCCCAACGGGCTGGTGCCGCTGCCTTCATGTCACATAGGATCAGACCAAGATTCATACTGGTCACACATTCATTGTCACTTTTGTGGCAAGCAGGATAGCCCAGGTTTTAAGCCCAGGTCTGACTGGCCTAAAAATGCATGCATTTTCCCTAAAGCATGCTCGGACACCTGGATGTCCGCTCTGGCTCACCTGATCCCACCCGGCCTTGCTCGCCCATCCTCTACCTGCCCGGCTGCAGGCGTGGCGACCAGTCCGTGAACATTGCTCCCTGTGCTTCCCGTGTTAGTCTGTGCAAAATGCCGCAGCCTGGGCGGCTTAAGCAACAGGAGTTTGTTTTCTCCCCATTCTGCAGGCTGCAAGCCTGAGCTCCAGGTGCCAGCAGGGTCGGTGTCTGGGGAGGCCTCTCTCCCCGGCTTGCAGACAGCCGCCTTCTGGCTGTGTCCTCACCTGGCCTTTCCTCTGAGTTCGTGTTGGGGGAACTTCGGTTTCTTACAAGGACACCAATCCTGTCAGATTGGGGGCCCACCCTTGTGACCTCAGTTAACCTTAATTACCTCCTTGAAAGTTCTGACTCCAAACACAGTCACACTGGGGTTGGGATTTTAACATAGGACTATGTGGGGTGGGGAGGATGAAATTCAGTCCTTAAACATCTGGGGGGGAAATGTTTCCAGCTCCTTAATCACACCCACTGATTAAAATGCAAAAGTGGTAGTTCCCAGGAAGGGCCTCGAGGGTTACAGCACATTGGAACAGGCGATCCCTGCCCGCAGGGAACTTCGGTTTCAAGTCGTGGACTCACTGGACCGTGTGCATTATTAACGATAATCAGGACCTTTAGCGTGAATCCCGGATGCCCCTGGTGAAGCCCCTCAGCTCTGAAGGGCCGCCGGGGCAGACACGGGCTCAGAATGTGTCAACTGGATAATCAATTAGCTTAATTTAAAAAGTGGCAGCCACTGAAATATTAAATGTGAAACATGGTCCTGAAAATTGTTTAGTCTGCAAGTCACCTCGGAGAGATGTCTGCATCAGCATTATGTCATGCTCCGGCCTCCAAAATTTAGGAAGGATGTGAAACTCTGGAGAGGGTCCAGAATTAAACGACAAGGCTGAATTAAGGGAGAGAAAACGATGGTAGGAGGGAACGCGATAAGAGTTGTTGTGTGTTTTATTTTTTAAATCCCAGTGCTCGGGAGATTGTGGCAAACAGGGGATTTAGTATCTTCTAGGGCGGTCAGAGGAAGAATGCTGACCACCTGTTTAGCATTTTCTTGGAAAATTTAATAGGAGTCGTGGGCTCAAGTCCAGCAACAGAGAGGCGGAGGAAGCAAAGAAGCACCGTTTTGATTTTTAGCGTGATTCATTGATGAATCAATCTCTAGCAACACCATCGGTGGTCCTGTCCTGCCTTGTCTACACGGGTTAATGTGTATAGACTCAGGCCTCCCTGGCCTGATAGAATTCCTGCTCACGGATGATTTGCCCCCCAGCTGTTTGTGGAGGATTCTGGGGACCTGGGAGCTGTACCCCTCCTGTGCTTTGTGTGGCGTCTCCTGAAGTCTCCGCATCTTTGGCATTAAGAGAGCTTTACATCATCTAACTCTGCTTCTTGGCACCTCTCCTGGGTTGCGTCACGGTGCTCTTGGGACGGCCCTGTGGCTTATAAATCCGTCTACCCAGAGGCAGGAGATCAAACCCGATGACCTGGGAAGTCCCTTTGTAGCCAGAACACCTGGCAGCTTGCTCACGTCTAACCTGACAGTGGCTGTGCCGTCGCAGCCGCCTGCCGTGCCTCTCCGTGAAAGGGAATTTAGTAAAACTTCTGAGACATTAATAGACAAAATAGAAAGTTAATAGGGCCCCTCTCTGGGAGTTAATTTAGAAAGAGCTTATGAGATAATGGGCAGCAAAATGGAAAAGGAACTGATGTTTATCGAGAGTCATTTTTCTGTTAAAACACGGCGGATTCACAAAGGAGATGCTGTCGCGGCATCGTTCGTTTGGTGATTCCGCGAAGACTCCTGAGAGCCGACCGGGTGCCGGGCGCTCGCACAGGTGCTGAAGGTAGGGTGGCGAACAGGACCAAGTCTCTGCCTTCACGGAGCTTGCGATTCCTCCTCAGTTAGGATTCCTAACAGCAAGCGACAGAAACGCAACCAAAACCGCTTTAAGCAAGGAGAAAGGATTCGTAACTGGAAAGGCCAATGATGACGGCTCCGTGTCATCATTGGGCTGGATTCAGGGAAGCCAGTAGCACCCACTCCGGCTGCTTCAGCCAAAGCTCCGAGGTTTCCTCCCGCTGGACCAGCCTGGGCCCTCGGCCTGTCCTCCAACTCCCACTATCCAGAGAAAGCAAGACTGCCCCTCAAGTCCAGTGGCGGTGACTTCCTCCCTGCTTCCGGGGATGCGGGGTCAGCGTCCCTGCAGAGTGGAGCCGGAGTCGTCATGCCAAAGCAAGTTCGGGATGCACTCACCCTAAGAAGGAACCGTGGATGCTTGATTTAAAAAAATAATAATAATAAAAGGCGGTTACCTTCCACAGAGGAGAGGACAAGCTTTAGAAAGTTCAACGATCCACGCGGGGACTTTGAGCCCAGATCTTTCTCTGCAGGGTGCTTCCCCAGGAAGCAACCAGAGCAGTCGTCGTCCTGGTCTCCCGGCCAGAACCACCTTCTTCTTCCATGTCAGTTCTGCCCGAGATTCATCCACCTCCTCCCATCCCGTCAGAACCATCCAGCCCACGTCCCCCTCTTGGCACCCAGCTCTCTGCTGTCCAAAATGGTGCATCATTCCACACTGTCATATGCAATGAAAAATGCGAGCACATAGAATACACACCCCTGTATCTGCTTGTGATGTGTGCGACTTTTCATAAAAGCAACCCTGTGTTTAAAACCCCCTTCCCTGAACACTTTCCACCCTCCCTGCCTTCTGACAGATGCCCGAGCTAAACATCACACGTTCTGACCGTGGGGCCCACCGGCTCTCCCATCTCACGCTTAGCACCGTGCTGGACACACAGGAGAGACTCAGCGATGGAGGAATGTGCTGTTTCTCTTCCCGGAGTGCTGTGGTCCAGGGCAGGTGTCCCAGGGAAGCGCTGTCACTCGCTGCCTCGTGACTGTCCCCTCACACTGGCGGCTCCAGGGGCAGCCCTGGGGCTCCCTGAGCTCCGCACAGCGTGTGGTGGGCTCAGTGTGGGATGGCTGAGCTGAACGGCTTCCTTGAAGCCAGCTGAGGCCCGCGGGATGGAAGGGAAGGAGCAGGCACGGACCCATCGCCACTGCCCGCCGCTCCTCGTCCCCGTGTCTTGGGACGCTGTGTGATCCTTCTCAGCCCATCTGCCACTGCCCCCTCTGCCCCACCCCGTGGTTTTAAGTGCATGAGCAATGCAACCACATTGCAAAAAGGAAAAAAGGAAGGGAGGGAGCGGGGAGGGGAGAAAGAAGAAAAATTGAGCAAAGAAATACAGAAACCCACCCTCCGTTGCTACTGTTTCTTATTCCCTGGCAGGTTTCTGTTCTATGTTGTTACTTTTTTAGCACAGTGGTGCCCATGGTCTGCTTTAGCTACTTGTTTATCCCGAGCAATTCTATGTAATTTTTTTCTGTACAAAATTTACTCTCAATCTGCCGCAGCTGCCCTCGCTCTGGGGCTGACACCTACATCTCCTGCCTAAGTGTGGCAATTAGACCCGAAATGAAACGTATGTGCCTCGTGGGGTCGGAGGCTCTGTGCCCTCTCTCTCTGATTAGAAGATCTTAGGGATGAATTATTTTGATTTCTTGTTCCTGATTGCGCCTCTTAGGGCAGAAAGGATTCTTGTTAAACAACAAAATTCTCTATAAAAGGCAACTTGCTGGGGAAGGAGGGATAATATCGGGTTGGAAAAGCACAGCTAGTCATTGCATGAAAAATGCCAGCGGGGTCCAGGTACCGTTATTACCGCCGTGCCCCCGGCTCTGAAAGCCCTGCGGGCACCCAGGCTGTTCTTTGTGTTGCTTCTCTGGGCGGGGCAGGCAGAGAGAGCCACGCCCCGTGGGGACTGGCGGCAGGGAACTGCAAGGCGCCAGCCCAGTGCCCGCTCCCGGAGGCCGGCTCAGCCCCTCGAGAGATGCCAGGTGCTGGGGTAGGAGCAGAAAGGGCCTGGCCCCCTTCTCGGGGTGTCCGTCTGGGCGGGAGCCAGCTGTTAATGCCGGGTTAGTCAGTGCGTGTCCAGGAAGCAGTGGGCACATGCTGGCTTGTAGAAACAGCCCTGGGTGGAAACGTGCCGTGGGTTTTTGCAAAGATCAGAACAAATGGTCGTCTCTGCAAAGTGTCGAGAGCGACATTCAGTGGGGAGGACAAGCAGTACTCTGTAAGGGGCCGGGGCGACGGGGGGATAGACCCCCCTTGCTCGGAGGACACTGGCCTCCACCTGAAAGGGAGCCCTGCGACGCAGAGCTTGGTTTTCACAAATGTTTTCTTCCTCTGTGTCTCAGTACCTTTATCTGTGCAGTGGTGTGTTCGTAGCCTGTCTCCTCTGGCTGCCTCGGTGAAGACTCCACACTAATGACACCCACAAAGATTGTTGTAATTGTGTTCCGTACCGCGCTGGTCGAGAAAGGTTTCAGGCTTCTCCCCAATTTCCAAACTGATACGTCTGTGCTGTAGTCAATTTGGAAAATATAGCAAAGCATACAGAAAATATTTGTAAGTTACCGTCCAGACGTTAAAAACCATCCACCGGCATGTGCGTCCCACCCAGACTTTTTCCTGTTCGTGAGCTAAGAGAAACAGGCATTCAGTGTCTTTGTTCTGCATCCTTATCCTTATATTGCTAATTTTTCCTTAGCATAGTCTAGTAGCGAAGTTGTTGGAATTGGAGCAAAATACATGCAGAGTTTCAGGTCTTTAGAAGCATAGGGTTGCACGGCCGTTTTGAAAGGTAATTCACATCCCTGCCAGGAATTTAAGAAAATGCCTCCCCCCCACCCAACCCGCCAACATCTTTCGCTGGGTGTGAACATTTTTTAAAATCTTTACTAATTTGATGGTATAAAACGGTATTTCCTTTTTTTGGCTAGCGTTTCTTTGATCATTGGTGATGACGAACAATCTTTCATCTGTTTGTTGGCCACTTGTATTGATTTCCCTGAAGTGTGTCTGTGTCCTTGTCTTTTTTTCCTGTTGGTAGATGCCTTTTTTCCTTACTGATTTGCTAAATAACATTTTTATGTAGTAAAGATATTGACTTTTTAGTGTGCGTTTTGCAAGTATTTCCCCAGTTTGTCATTTGCCTTTTCATGTTGTCTATGGCAGGTTTAACAGACAGAAGGGTTTTTTCTGTTTGTTTAGTCGGATGTTTCCATTGTTTTCCTTTATGGTATCTGTATTTGTTTATATGCTTAGAAAGTGTTCTCCAGACTGTGATGGTTAATTTTGTATGTCCACTTGGCGAGGCTGCAGGGCCCAAATATTTGGTCACACATTATTCTAGCCCTTTCTGTGAAGATGTTTTTTAGATGAGATTAACATTTAAATTAGCTCACTCTGAGTTGAGCAGATCACTCTCCCTGATGTGGGTGGGCCTCATCTCATCAGTTGAAGGCCTCAATTGAAAACAGACTGATTTCTCCAGAAGAGGACATCCTGCCAGTGGACTGCCCGGGGGCTCTCGCTGCGGCATTAACTCTTCCCTGGGTTCCAGCGCCCGCCTACCCGGCAGATTTCAGACCTGCCAGCCTCCGCGACTGCATGAACCAATTTCTTAAAATAGCTCTCTCTCTCCCCCTCTCTCTCCACACCTCCCCACGCATCCTATCGGTTCTGTTTTTCTATAAGACTCTGACTAATCTGCAAACCAAAAATTATATAAATGTTCGTCTATATTTTCTTTTAGTGCTATTCTGCTTTCAGTTTGTACATTTTTTTAGTTTGTCGCGAGTTTAATACCTGCTGTGAGGCAGAGATGTGATTTAATTATGTTCCGTGTGGTTAACTGATGGCTCCAACACTGCAAATTTAATGACACATACTTTCTTCTTTGCTTTGAAATGACACCCTTATCCTTTACATGTATCTTCCCAGCTTTTTCAGCCTGTTTTCATCTGCCTGTTCCTACTCCCCACTGTTTGAGTAATCCTAGTTTTATTAATGCAATGCGCTTCAACAGAGGATAGGTCAATACCACATACTGCCTTTTCCAAATGTTTTTTGGGGAATGTTTGAATAATTTTTGTTATGTTCCAAAAATAAACCCCATTGGAGATGTATGGTGTTGTGTTAATGTTACAGGTTAACGTGGAGAAAATTAAAATCATGGTAATTTTGAATTTTCCCATTTGGGGACATAGAATCTCTTCATTTCCTCAAGCCTCTTATTTTTCCCAGTAAACTCTTGTCATTTTCTTCGTATGTATTTTGCATGTTTCATAGGCATTTTATATTTTTGTTTTCTGTTGGATTTTTTTTTTGCCATTATATTTTTATATTATTTTTTTCTGTGACTTTATATCATGAACAGTGCCTTACTAAATTCTCTTATAAATTCTAATAGTAATTCTGTGAATCACAAATTTTTCCCAGCAAAGATGATCTTTTTTTCTTCTTCTTTTTAAGGTTTTGTGACTCTTTTTTTTTTTTTTTTTTTTTTTTTGTCTAATTGCAATGACCAGAACTTCCAAGAAACAAAGTCATAGTACATAGTATGTGAGCTTCTTTGTCTTAAGTCTAAAACTAAAAGGAATGCCCCTAAGTGATTCATTCTTAAAATGATACTGGTGGTTGTTTTCAGGTAGGCAGTATTAATCAGGTAAAGCAAGCACCATATCTCACTTTGCAGTAGGGACTTTGCATCAGGAGTCATTCTGAACTTTGTCAAATATTTTCTTCATCGGTCCAGAGGAGTGTTATGGTTTCTCACCTTTGAACTGGCAATGGGCTGGCAGAGCCATGGTTCTAGAGCCAGACTCCTGGGTTCAAAGTCTGGTATTTCCACTTACTTGGATGTGGGGTTTGGACAAATTACTTAATGTTTTCGTGTTTTGGTTTCCTCTCCTTTAAATGGGACAATAGTTCCTCAATAAATATTGGCCATTAGCTATTATTACTATTATAGTTATGTATATGAAATTCATTCCCCCCAAATAAATGATCACGGAACTTTTGGAATAAATGCTCCTTGGTCATGGTATGTGACTTTAAAAAAAAAGATAGCACTGGGTTTAATTGGGTGTTCTTTACTTAGGATTCTCTCTTTGCATTACTTTTCATGAAATAGAGCTGTCGTTTTTTGATTTGATGGTTTGTTTCTCGTATGTTTATATCAGTGTTGGCTCACATTGAAAATGAGTTAAGAAAACTCAATTTTTTCAACACACTGAATTATGCTATTTGCCCTTGTATTGTATCTACTTTGTCTTGCTTTTTTATTTGGTTTTTCTGATACTCATTTAACCAACACATATATTTATTAGCACATACTATTTTCTAAGTATTGACTTATATTTATCCATCCTTTAATCTGTGTTTTTTATGTTTTGCTTATTTTTTTTTAAGCAGGTATTTTTTAAGGCGGTATCAATCTGAGAGGCTTTTATTCTATGGTAGGAAGATTTAACCTACTTACGGTTATTATAATGCATGTTATGATTAGAATTGCTTCTTGCAGCCTATTTTGTTCTCTGAATTTATGTTTCCTTTGTCTTTGTTTCCCATATTTTATTCTAGGAACTGTTATTATTTTATTATCATCTTTCAGTGTTTTGGATTATTTGTTTCTGTTCTTAAATCTCCTGTAGGTCACCTAAAAATACCTTTAAAATTTTTAAATGCTTTTAAATACATCTTTATTTGTCAAATTCATTGCCTTTTGAATCCCAATATTCATTTAATGAATTTTTTTTTTTTTTGGAATCTTGCTCTGTCATCCAGGCTAGACTGTAGTGGTGTCATCGTAGCTCACTGCAACCTCAAACTCCTGGGCTAAAGTGATCCTCCTGCCTCAGCCTCCCCTGTAGCTGGGACTATAGACATGCGCCACTATGCCTGGCTAATTTTTCTATTTTTTGTTGAGAGGGGTCTCACTCTTCCTCAGGCTGCTCTCGAACTCCTGATCTCAAACAGTCCTCCCACCTAGGCCTCCCAGAGAGGTGGGATTGCAAGTGTGAGCCACTGCACCTGGCCCATTTTAATGAATTTTTAACATTCTGTTCCCAATTTTTTTCTCCACCCCTCTACCACGTCTTAGGTTCTATTATTATTAGAGATTTGCAGCCAAATCAATAAAAAAAACTCTTTTTAGTCTTTCCTTTCAAAAAATGTTGACAGTTTTTCCGGCTTATTAACCGACATAATAGCACTTATTTAGATTTTTCTTTTATCTATTTGGTTGTGTGACTTATTGAGGGTTCTTTTATATTACAGTTTCGAGAGAGATTAATCTTCTTTTCTTGGGTTAGTTACATTAATAGTACATTTTCAACCGATGTTTTTGAATGGCGAGTACATGAGTGCTCTGTTGTCTTGAATATTGCATCTCCAGGAATGAAATACTTGTATATAATAGCGACCACCTTCCTGACGATACTTCTTAAATAAAATAATTTTCCCTTGCGATTACGTAGACATCGCTCCACCGTCTTTCGGTATTTTATGTGTCTAAATAAAAGTCTGAGGGAGGCCTGATGGTGTTGCCTTTGCAAAAAATCTTTTGGTTATTTTGTTTCCTTGCTAACGTTCTAGAACCACTTGTGCTGTCTCTGTTACTCAGGTGTTTTATTTAGGTGAATATAGATTTCTTATCACTTTTTCCTTCTGGAACATGGTGCACACTTTTAATCTGTGCTTTGGTCTTTGGGGAAGTTTTCCACGACTGTGTCTTAATCACTTGCTCCGGTCCTGTGTTCTGACGTTATCTGCAGGAGGACTCCGGGGCCCGCCCCGCACGTCTTTCTTTCTCTCGCCGCCCTCCGGGAAAGCTCTAATGTCTGCCCTCCACGTGGCCGGTGTAGTTTCGTACCGTTTGGTTCCGCTCCGTGCGGCCGCTGCGCGGATGCTGACTGCGCAGAGGCACTTTCTGCCTCTCGTGGTCCCTCCCCTGAGCTCCCCGCCTGGTGACCTCCTCCTGCTGCTCCTTCATCCTCTTCCGTGAAGCTTTCGATCATCCTCCTGTTCCCTCCTCTGTTCTTCTAAATGGATTTCTGCTTCTCTCTCAGAAACTACGGCTTGTTACACTCTACCGAGGCGTCGACGTTTTCTTGAATTTTCTCCTGGATCCGAGGATAGATCATTTTCGGAGAGAGCTCTTCAGGAGTCCTCTCGGCCTCCGCGTCCAGCCTCCGCCCCCACCTCCGTCTCCACGCCTTCGCCCCGGCCTCTCGCTGGGTTTGACTCTCTCTCTCTCACCGCCGGAAGAGACGCGATCCGTCCCCGCTCACCGCCGTTGGGGTGTCGAGATGCTCTAATCTTGCCATCTGTCCACTGGGGCAGCTGAGGCCGGGTTCGCTGACATCTCATCCCGCACAACTGGGACTGGAAGAATCCACCTCCCGCGGTCCTGTTTAGCCACGCAGAGCCGCTTCTGGCCCCGCTGGCCGCCTCTCCGCCATGCTGAACACACGGATGGGCACAGGACAGACTGCGGGTGACGGTGTGTATGCTGCTGGGACCTCCGCTGTCACCTGCTGTGTCCCTGTGAATCCAGCGTGTCACTGGGTGTTCCTGTGCTAACCGTGGCTCTCTATGACCGAAGAATACAATTTAACTTCTGTCTCCATAGAACAATTGATACATATGGGTGTTTACAGGAAGGAACAATTCCTCCCTATTGGAGTATACGTGATGGGATTATATGTACACCGAGAAAAACCATGCTCAGAGTTTGCAGTCAGGCGTCATCAAGGCAAAACGCCTGTTGCAGAAGAGGACCAGTAAAAGTGCGGCTTTCTGGAGGAAGGGCCTGTCAGAGGGGAGAAAATCTGACTCAGTTTCGTGGCGTCACATTTTCAATCCAGTCCTACCTCTGTTGGCAACAGAGCATTGCAGCATCGAGTGCAAAACCCGCTGCTCTTCCTTCCGGGCACACAGGTGTCTGGATATTAATATATATACACGTGTGAAGGCACACACTTGTCTTTTTACAGGTGATATTACGTAATTTATGATACAGCAAGCAAAGGGATTGAAAAGCACATGTGAGCTGCCTACAACACTGTCCAGGATGTGCAGACGTGTAATTGGATACACGTGTCATGAAAGCGTAATGTGCAGAATCCTTTGAAGAAGTGCCCACGTTATTCTGTGTCGGGTCTCTCTGTTGAAACAATAAATTGAAAACTACATTGCACAGCAGCTGATGTTAAACTCCAAACCTCCCACCTGTTTGGGATCTCAGCCCTATCAGTAAGACCGCGGAGCCTTCCCAGTTCGTGGCCGTGCCCTCCCAGCATCATTTGCGAACCCTGGACTGGGATGGTAATGGAGGGCCCGGGACAGACACCTGTGCGCTGGGGGAGACCGTGCAGCCAGCGCTGAGTGTCAGCTGCACGTGAGACCGTGTGCGGCGGAGAAGGTGGCGGGTGGGACGCAGGGGAGAAGCGTCGTCTGACCCTGCAGCCCCCGGGAAAGGGCAGAGCCGCGGTGGGCAGAGCCGTGGCTCTGGGTGTCAGGGGAGGGAGGAGCAGCCCTGCCCAGGGGCCTCTCAGGCGGCCCCGTGGGGTCTTTGGCTCCAAGATCAGAGTCTTTAGCACTTAGGGTTGAAGAATGAGGTTCACCGGGGGGTTATATGAGAGTAAGGACCTTGCAGAACGCCGCAAACCACAATACAGTGTGGTGGGGGCACGGACCCAGGACTGGATACAAGGCAGCCGGCTCCCGGGACCTCGGCGGCCGCAGCTCGTCCCTCGCCCTCCCCTACTCCACCCGGAGAGGCGCTGGGCTCCGGCTTCGCTTCCCCTCTGTGTCTTCTCGCTACACCCCGTGGCCATGCCGGCGGCCGCGTCCCTCTCCCACCCCGTCTCTTTCCTCTGCCTTACGGTTTCCAGATGCTCACGGCTTCTGCTTCCTTGGAACTCAGGCTTGCTCCAGGCCCTTCTGCCTCCTGGGCCGTCTCATGACCCATTTGGAAGCTTCCTCTGAGTCTCGCTCCTGGCAGGGCAAACCGATTCGCTCACTTGGCATCTCTTTCGGTTTAAATTCACAAAACAGACTGTCCAAGTGGCTCTGGTCACCTCCTGGAATGTGTCACTGGGGAGTCTGGATTCAGTCGCCACCTTTGGGTCACAGGTGCACCTGGATCCAGTCACACCGGGTCACAGGAAGTCACGGGGAACAACATGTGGGATGTGGCTGCCAGGAGCGACCTTTCAGCGGGGTCTGCGGTCAAGACGGTTTTCCTGGGTAGGGTAAGCACGGTGGTTTAGTAGGATTGAGGTGACGTTGCCAGCCACTGGGGAGGAGAGGGGGGTGGCATCAACACCGAGGCCTGTCCTTTGTCCGTAGGGTCTCGAGATCTGACTGGAGAGAGATAGAGCAAGTGTGGCTCTATCAGCAAGTGACGCCGAGTGTCTCAGGGGACCGATCACGTCCTGCACTAGGGACCTCGGCCCGTGGCAGACCCCTCACGCTGCAAAGAGAGGCCAGCCTGGGTCTCGGGGTCCAGAGGCGCCTGGCCCACAGCTGGCCTGCCGTGTCTGAGGTGTCCTTGAAGGCACGGTCTGTGCCCCTGGTGGAACTCGGAGAGGACACAGAAACTCCTTGAGCTGGAGCCCAGAGATGACCAGGCCACAGAAACACCCGTTGCTGCAGAGGCGTTGTAAGAATGGCTTCTGAAAAGGGCTCCACCTCAGAGCTGTGCAGGGCGGCTCTGCCCGACCGCTGCCTTTCACGCCCCCATCCTGCAGACGGGTGCTGAGGCCAGAGTTGACAGCCAGCAGAGACCTCGCAGAGCGGGACGCCGCATAGGCTCTGACCCCGGTCTCGGGTCTGCTCTGCTCGCCGGCGGAGGCCGGGGGACGAAGCTCTCATCTCGCAGGAAGCGCTCCCTGGAGCTCCGTGAAGACAGTGCTCTCAGCAGCACGCACGCTAAACTGTGTTCCCGTTTGCCTTCACAATGTTTTGTTTTCTCCCAGCTCTCTTGGAGCAGGAGATTAAATCTGGGTAGGGAGCTGAGTCTGTGGTTTTTCCTTCCGGTCAGAAAATTGATCTTACTGAAAGCCCGTGTGGTCTGTTCTCAGGGAGGGCCAGGGACATTGCTGGGTAGGTGCAGTAGTGAACCACAGAGTCATAAATTAACCGTGGAGAGCTGACAGGACGGCCCGGCCTGGGCAGCGGGAGCTTGGCCCAGCCTGGGAACATTCGTGCACAGACCTTGGGGTTTGAAAGGTAATTTATTATGTAGAAATAGGCAGAGTCTCATCTAACTTTCCACTTGGTCTTTTGGGGTCAGTGCCTTTTGGGGGTCATATGCCAGTAAGTTGTTTGGTTTAGGACCACGGTGTGTGGGCTGTTGGTGTGACTGTCGTCTAGTTAGCAGCAGTGGGGGGCGGCCACTAGGTTCCGCTGTCTGGCCATGCCACTTGACTCTGTGGCCTTAGACAGATTAGTTAACTGCGCTGAGCCTCAGTTCCCTCAGCTGTAAAATGGGAGTAATACTGGTGCCTGACTCCTAGGGTTATCATGAGGACTAAAGGAGATACCATGCATAGGTACCATGGCACAGGGCCTGGCACGCAGTGGGCACTCAAATGTCGTCTGTGATTATTAGGTTTGGGGAGTGGACCAGATCTTTCGCCTGCTCTTCAAGTGTGAACCGTGGCATCTGGGGTTTGGGCCAGACGCCTGTCCCCAGAGCCTTGTAGTCAGGGACATGTGTGTGACTTCTGAGATCCCTGCCCAGGTTCAAAGCAGGCAAGGCGAGGTCAGGGCCCTCGGCCGGCGGGCGCTGCCCAGGCCAGCAGGAGGGACCAGGCTGGCTCCGCGACTGCCCAGCTCCTCGGCTGTCTTCCTGTCCTTCCTCCCTTCCCGGTCGCTAACATGCGTTACCGTGTCAGGCCCGTTGTCCTCAACGAAACACTCAGAGTGTTTAGCAACCTGGAAGCTTCCGTGGTCCTTCGTGGAAGGACTCTGTTTTTATCAAACGAATCATCTCCAGGAGAAAACAAGCGAAAGCCCCGACAGCCCTGTTCCTGGGCTGAGAGCAGTAACCGTTCAAATAGCCAGCGCGAGCTCTCAGCGGCCCCAGCCCCTTAAGAGGTTTGCTGGGGATAAATCGGAGCTTGCTGCGCGAGCCGCTCCTCCGCGAGGTGTTCAGGGCGCCGGCGTAACGAGCGAGGGGGAGGCAGGCGCCAGGACCTCAGAGGCTCCTCCTTGATAAAGAATTGGACAAGAAGAAATTAGGAAAGTGAAAATCTGAACGGGTCGCAGAGGCGAGGAGACAGAGAGGGTTGGCCTGGTCTTTGCCGTGTTGTGCAAGAGAGAAGAGACCTCTCTGCCCTGCAGCGGCCAGAGCCCAGGGGAGGGGTGGGCAGCTGGGAGCCCCGGGCAGAACCACGGGACAAGGGATCACCCCGCCAAGCAGGACGGCTCCCCCGCGGCCTGGCGGGGCTCACACGCAGTGGTGGGATGTGACGGGGTCGCGGGGGATGCCTGCGTTTTGAAAACCGTCCCTGGATGTCTGTGTTTTCACTTGTCGTCTGCTCTGGTTGCTCAGTAACCAGCAAATACGTCGGGTTCCTGGTTTACAAAGTAAATTGATGGCAAGTCCTCTAACATGCTTCTAGAAGTACGCTTGCTTTCCTCGAGAAACTTGATTACCAGATCAGCACCGACCTTAAATGTGATTAAGACAAAAGGCCCAGCACGACGGACTTTGATGAGCATTTAAAGTATCAAGGAACAAGCAACCCTTGCTTAGACAAGATCTGGGAAAAACACATCCTAGCAGTTTGCACTAAACAGGTCATACCGCTAATGCTATTTTAAAGCTACTTGCTTCTCACTCAGGTCGTTCCAGGACCTCCACAGATACCAAAATCCCCGGACGCTCACGTTCCTTATATAAAATGGCAGTGTTTGCGCGTAACCTACGCACCTCCTCCCGTAAGTGTTTCTAGGTTACTTACACCGTTATGGGCCACGTGAGGTTTCCATCCATGACGGACTGACTGCATGTCCAGTGGAAGTCCCGTAAGATTACAGTGAGGCTGGAAAACTGTCTGTCACCTGGCGACGTCACGGCCCTCGTGACATCATGGCGTAACCATTACTCACGTGTCTGTGGCAGTGCTGGTGTGAACAAACCCAGTGTACAGCATGCCGAGGGGGCCTGGCTCACCCACGGGGGGACCCTCCCGAGGGGGGCTTAGACCTTTAAGGTAGAAAGGCACGTCAGGGCTGACCTCACGTGACAGGGCTGTTGTCCACCGTGGAATCCTGGCATTTGTAAACGATTCCCACCCACGTCCATAGCAACGTAACCCTCGGCGTGTGCTTGCCGAGTGCCAGGGACAGCCCCTGCCTGCGATGCCGGTCTCGTGGCCTTGCGGGTGGCGTTATTCTAACCCTCGTTTGACACGCGGGGCAAGCAAGGCACGGAAGGATTCAGTGACGTAATCAGAGGGCCGCACTCGCGCACCTAGCGGCCGACGTGGGTGACAAAAAACGCACTGGTCTTCCCTTTCGTGATACACCTTCTTCACAGAGACGACATCACCTGCCGATGCATTTCTCGTAACGTGTCCCCATCGTTAAGTGACGCGTGACTGCAATACCTAACACAGTGTAAATGCCGTGTAAACAGTTGTTATATTTTTTATTTGTATTATGTTCTATTGTTTTTGTAATATTCGTGCTCCGTAGTCGGTTGGGTCTGTGGATGTGAAACCGGCAGGTACAGAGGCCCCCGCTGTACACACATACTTTCGATAGGGAGCGTGGACCACGGAGGCGGTCAGGACGGTTTCTGAGCCAGGTCCAGAGCAGCCTTCCGCTCACCCTGCAGAAGGGACCCACAGAGCCCAAACTCCTCCATCCCGATCGGGAAGACCAGGCAGAGCTGGTGCAGCGTGCTGCCCTGTTCGCTTTTTATTAAAAAACAAAGCAAAAAATCCTATTGCCTGATTTTGAAAGGCCCCGGTCTAATTTATTTCAGATAAATTTTGCAGAAACACTTGCCTCTGTTTACTCAGCCCGCTAGCCAGCCGCTCCTCCCGCAAATGTTTATCCAACGCATGTTTATTGAATAACCTCCCTCGTGCCAGGCCCTGATCTGGGTGCTGAGAACAGAGACGGATTATTGAACGACTTTGTTTTTAACCTGATTCTCACCTTGGTGCCCTGCCTTAGCCCCCAAATCCGGGTAGTACTTCTGGTCCCCTCTGCTCTCACGCCAGTGCCGGGTGGGCAGACGGAGTCCAGGGGTGGTCAGTGGTGATGTGAACCGTCCAGGCAAGTGGAGAATCAGAAGCCAGGATCTTCGCTCTTGCTCTCCCAGTTCAGTTTCCGGTCTTTCTCTTGTTCCTTCCCCTCATCCCTCCAGGCCTTCCCATCCCTTCTCTCATTCCCCTCCGGCGGAGCCGTTGACTTTTCAGGGTGACAAGCTGATAGAATCAGTTCATCTGTGCTAATGGTTAGGAAGCTCATGGTGGCTTCCTCTCACCTTTCTGTGAGTTTGCTTCTACGCTGGCACGAGGTCATTAGCTTGTCAAGCAAATTCCCCACCTTTGGCTCCAGCAGATTCTGTGTTAGACGGAGTAGAGGCGCTCAGGGACGAAAACTTTGTAACAAGATGTGAGCATATTTCTTCCCTGTCACGAGTCCCTGGGCAATCAAATGAATTGGCGCAGCTTTCATTTTTTAGAAAACAATTATAAGCATTTTCTCTAAGAGACGGGTGACAGCTTTGATCTTTCATCCAGTGAAGACTTCCTGAAGTTAAGGGTCCTTCCCCAGCTGCGAAAGAGGACCCCCACCTCGTCGGGACTGGCAGGCAGCCTCCTGGCCCGCTCTCTGGGATTCCGCAGTTGTCTTGCCTTAAATAATCCTGCGTGAAGAACAAGCAAGCAGGACGGGTATTTTTGATGGGGATCCAGAAGAAATGCATTTTATCGGATTTTATCTCACAACCGATTTGTTTCTGCCAGGCGCTGATATGCAACCCCGACACCGTGGTTTCAGGCCTCGGAAGTATTAACGTTATAAACAACCTTCCGTTGCTCCATCTGCGAGTAGGAACCTTAATTTGTCACGTAGGTGATAGAGTTGCAGTTTCTCATCCACTTGTAAAAAAAAAAAAAAAATTGCACAGCTATAAGGAATGCATCCTTTTTTTAAAAATATCATTCTAGGGAATAAGACAGTTTTTTCTAAAATATCTTCATCCCAGTGGAAATAAAAATCCTGCTTAACGACTGGGAGTCTCTCCAGGGCTCTGGTTAAGAAGGAATCGCATGGATGGGCTTTTCTTCTCTGACAGTTTGTCTTCTGGGCTAGTCAGACCGTAGGAAGAGATCTCGTCTTCAGCACCTGCTGGGGCACAGGTGTCTGTCCGTGCAAACCTGCGGCTGCCACAGGTGTGCTTTGAGGACACACATTTGTTCGGGGACGGCCGGAGGCTGGAGAATGAGGAAGGAGGGCAGGACCCTCCTCTGTTTTCAAGCTCAGACGAGACGCCCCCTTCTGCTGTGCTTAAAAATAATATTCTTCGTAATGTTTTCTCTGATTGTAAAAACAAAAAAATGTCCTTAGTGGGAAATTTGGATATATGAATATATAGGGGCAGGCAAAAATCACTCGTAATCCCACCCCCCGGGGAGGGTCTGCATTTGTCACTCCCATTCACATCCAGCCTATTCTCGCTTTGTGCATTTAGGTTGTTTCCACAAAATTGGAATCTTCCGGTACATTCTATCAGTGACCTGAATTTTTTCACTGAACACTATATTTTGCTCTGCATTGTTATTTTCAAAACGCATTCTGCATCTCTGCACAGAGAGGCCGCTGTAGTACGGCGGGGACGTGGCAGTGACTAGGCTTGCCGGGCGCCTGGCCCTAGCCGAGCTCACATGCAAAGTGGGAGCAGAGCAGGCGTCAACTAAACGATTGCACCAACGATCACTTGGTCACAATTGTGACAGGAGCTATGACGGAGAAGAACAGGCGCCCCCACCCTGGGAGAAGACTCTGCCCAGTCTGGGGAGGTCAGAGAGACGTCCCTGAGGACGGGCATGCCGCCGAGAGTCGAGAGCTGGGTAGGGTCGTCCGGGCAAAGAGCCCAGGGCAGGAGTGGGCGGAAGACAGGTGTCCCGGGGGCGGGGAACAGCCAGCTCGGTTGGAGAGCGAGGACGCGGGTGGAGCAGGACGACACGGGCGCGGCAAGCAGGGACTGGGTCACTCGGAGCCCGGGTTAAGGACGTCAGGTTGATCCCAGGAGCCGTGGTGAGCCACCAAAGGGCTGTGCTCAGGACGTGAGCTGCGGAGACGCGTAGCCGTGTAGGGCGATGCCGCTGTGCAGGGCGGGGACCGCGGGGCGGCCGGGAGAGGCTGGGCCCGGCGGCCGCTGTGATGTAACAGCCTCGGCGAGCCACACCGCGGCTTGAAATAGTGCAGTGTAGACGTGGTGGGAATCGGAGAACTCTGCCCACTTCTCTCTGTGTTTGAGGAGCGTGTTGACTTATTGGATGTGGGACGTGAAAAAGAAAGGGGCTTCCGGGACGCTTCCTAGGTTCCCGTCCGACAACAGAATGAAGGTCCTAGACGCTAAAATGGGGAGCTCCGGAGGAGGACAGGGCTCTGGGGGGCGACGATGGACTCTGGTTTAGATTCGCAAGTCGGGTGTGCCGGGCAGTGGAGACGGCACACGGGCCGGCGGCCGTGCGGGACGGGAAGGCGGCGCAGGGTGCGGGGCGGAAGGTGGAGATCTGGGAGCCGTCGCATGTGGACGGCAGAAGAGGATGCCAGCGGCCGACGTTGTCCGGGCAGAAGGTCGGAGTCTGGAGAGAAGGCCCAGAGCGGGGCTGGAGAGTCAGAGCTCAAAGGCGCAGTGGGAGGGTGGACGCATTCAGGGCTGGCGTCCTCGTCTCTCTCTCTCTCTCCAGACTGTCTGAATTCCTTCCAGCGCCTTCTCTCGGTTTGCTTAGTGAATCCCAGTGGTGCGCTAGAGCCAGCTCACGCTGGTTCCCGAGAGTTTGCTGTTACGTTTTCAGGAAGTTTGCGAGCCAGCTGTTTGAAACCAGCCATGACAGGAGCAATCACATGGAGAAACTGGCAAATGCTACAGATGGAAGCTTAAAAAATTATTTTTTCCTCTTCCTGGAGAGCTGGTTGTATAACATTTGCCAGCACACCGCTGCTGGTGACCAACCTCCGTCTTTGTTTCTGGTGTAATTGGGCGGGTTATTTCCCTCGGAATCTGCGAGCAGGCATTATCCGTGATCGTTTTGATATCTGTCTTGAAAGTCTCTGATTTTCTTCTAACTTTACAGCCCCTTCTGCTCAAGAGGATGGAAACAAATGACACTTTGAGATGTTAAACCTCCTCAGTCTCTATCTTAGTTTTCAGTTGCTGCTGTAACAAATTACCACGAACTCAGCGACTTAAACAACATGAATTGATCAGCACAGAGTTTCTGTAGAGCCCTGTGGGCTTGATGGGGTTCTCTGCTTAGGGCCAGACAAAGCCAAATCACGTTTTCGCCAGGCCGGGCTCCTGTCTGGAGGATCTGGGAAGAACCCACGTCCAAGCCCATGCAGGTTGCTCACAGAATTCAGCTTCTTGTGGGCATAGAACTGAGTCCGTCTGGCTATTAGGGCCACTCTCTGCTCCTGCAGGTCACCTGCATTCCTCTCCACATGGCCCCTGTACCTTCACACCAGCGCAGGCGCCTCGAGTCCTTCTGCAGCCGTGGGTCTCTCTGGCTTCTCCTCTGCCTTGAGATCAGGCCCACCTGGATACCTTCCCTGTCCCAGGGACAGCTGTGTCTGTGTCCATTTGCTGGCGCCGCCGTAACAAAGCACCGCGACTTGGGCAGCTTAACACGTTGGAAATCACCCCTTCACAGTCCTGGAGGCCAGACGTCCAATGTCAGGAGTCGGAGGGCCGTGCTCCCTGCGGAGTCGTTAGAGGAAGATCCCTCCTTGCCTCTTCCAGCTTCCGGAAGCCCACGTGTTCCTCGGCTGGTGGCGGCGTCTCTATAGTCCCTGCCTCTGTCTTCACACGGCGTCTTCCCTCTGCGTCTGCGTCTCCTCTACGTGTGCGTCTGCGTCCAAATTCCCGCTTCCTAAGAGGGCACCGATCCTGCTGGATGGGGGCCCACCCTGCTGACCTCGTCTTTGCTTGATTCCGTCTGCAAAGACCCTGTTTGCATTTTCGCAGATGTTGGAGGTTAGGACTTCAGCGTGTCTTTCCGAAGGACACAGTTCAACCCACAGCAGTGCCGTATCACAAAACAGGACACAATCGCGTGGATGGTGTTTTGTCTCACGCATAGGTCCCGGGGGTTAGGGTGTGGCATGTTGGGATGAGGGTGACGTTTCTAGAATTGCTCCTACCACAGTTTCCAGAGGTGCCCTTCAAGGAATTGCCTCACCTGCTGACACCCCTAAAACTAGATCCCACCTCGGCCGTGGCTCCCCCTAAGATGACCTCAGTTCGTACCTGTTCTTCCTTCCCCGATTCTGAGTTCGTCGTCTGCCCAGCAGACAGGACTTCCTCGTGGACTGCGCCGGTCTCCTTGCTGAGCGCGGCGGGCGCGTGGGACTCGCTGATGGAGGTGGTTGATACGAGACACGGTTACGAGAAAGAGAAACTCTCCCCTCCTTCGAACATCCCCAATGTCATGCTCCAATCAAAAGCAAAGGAAAGTTTGCTCTTGATTTCTATTTTTTTCTTAAAAATCGTACAGCGTGTGCCAAACGGCTCCCCATTTTCCCTCGTGTGGTTTTGGTGGGAAGATGCGTCCTTCCCCTGCCGCCTCTGCCCCCACCCTGCAGCTCGCTCAGGGGCCGCTGTGCCGGCGGGGTCGTCCTGCACCCCGCGGTCTGCAGTCTGCCCTCTCCTTTCATCCTCCCCAGGAACACGCCTCCCACCGCAAGTGGTGCCGTGTGCCACCCACAACTGGCTGAAATTGCACGGCACTTAGCGTCTCCCTTTTATCTCCCCTCCTCCAGATGTCAGGCAAAGGCAGAAGCTAAAATGCACACGGTGTTTCTGTGAAGCAAACCAGAGCCTTGTCGGCCTCTGTGTTTTAGGGGAACGCTGAGGGCTGAGCGGCTTCCCGCTGTGTGTCCGGTGTGTTCTCTCCTGGGCAGTTTCCCTTGGAGAATTTAATTACGCTGAGTTATCTTATGATCATCTGCTCTATCCAGAAAGGTTAGAGAGTAGAGTGAGTCATTAGGAAATCTTTTTTGGAAATGGGTTTGGTTATTTTATCAGCTTTCATGTCCTCAAAGGTTAATATGTTAATCGGTCTGACTTTTTAAAAACATGACTCTTTCGTAAAATAGCCTGAGAGTGCAAACTTGGGAAATGAGCACCATCATTTTGTGGGTTTGCACGCTGACCTTTGCACCTCAAGATGACACGACGCCCCCACGGACCCAGAGCCTCGGGGATCAGAGCTTTGCGCTGTGGGTCGTTCCGTAAAGACGGGATTAGGAAGGGTTTCTTCTGCGGAGGGAATCGAACCCACAACCTTGGTCTCGTTACCCTTCGCTCAAAGGCAGAGTCCGGCGGTGGGTGGAGTCCAAGGCCAGGCTCAGAGAGGGTGAGCTCGAGTCTCAGCTCTGAGGCTCACCAGCGTGCGGAACCTGGGACAAGTCAGCGGACGGCCGGGGACATCATATTCCTCTGCAAAGCGAAGGCTCAGTTTCTCCTCCAGGGACAGCAGGGGGATCCGGCGAGTTTCTAGAAACGGGAGCGTAAATGTTGCAGGAAAGAGGAGGGCGGAGGGCCAGACCCATGAGATTAAAAGACCCAACGGAAGTGGGCCCCGGGCAGGCTCTGTGGGGCGCCCTCTCTGTTCCTGCAGCAGAGCGAATGCACCCGCTACACCCCCAGCGCTTTCTGGCCCGCGAGAGGGGATGGAAAGGAAATACGCAGCAGGGTGGTAGCCCTGTGGTCTGATGACGGAGGTGAGACTGTGCAGAGAGGACACTGAACACACTTGGGTCGATTGAATAAATCAACGTCAGGCAAATATGAGCAGGCGGGATTCAGGTCCTGCCTTCCCAGGAGCGACAATCCAGCTGAACTGTGTGCCCCGCCTGGCGTGATGCGTGGAGGTCATCGCTGCCTCGAGGACTTCACAGGCACGAGAGAGAGGCTCGGGGTGGCCCCAAATCCCCAGCGCAGGATTAGTCAGCTGAGCCTGTGCTCAGTCACAGGAGGAGTTTAAAACCATGTAAGAGATGCTTCACTGGAGCAAACAGAAGTTGTCGCTGTTGTGAGCAGCAAATTTTAAGCCGAACTGACACCCTAGGAGGCTGATTTCCGGGTTTGGGTTTTAGAAAACAGTCGGCAACTGCGATTTGTGCAAACCTGTCTTGGATGCCCCAACCTCGTGGCCCTGATCGCGGACATCTGACTGTCGCATAGATCCACAAAATAAATAAATAAGTGTTCCGCCTGTGTTGCTGGGGCAATCCTGCCGTTCAGGACCCGGTGATGTGTGTAACCACAAAGGCTCCGTTCAGACGGTCAGATCCCCCAGAGATGTGAGCAGAGACTCGCCCTCCGATTAATCTCGGAGCCATTTTCCTGGCTTCCAACCAGCCCTGCCAAGACCAGATTAGACATCTCTCCTTGGTGTATTTTTTTAAAAACACAGTCCTGGGAAAGGCTGATGATATCAGCCAGTCTGCAAGCGTGTGGCGGAACCGGGCATTTATGGCCGGAATCCATTCTGACTGGTGACTGCTTGTGCCACATCAGTGCCTAAATAT
>CAUYRT010010813.1:0-42686 GCA_963574885.1 Lepilemur ruficaudatus
ATGTTTACATGCATGGGTATGATGTATCATTAAAAACACGCATCATAAAAATTTTAGAAAATTGTGAGAAATAATTTTAATTATGCAACAACTGATGGTAGAGGCATAGCCCATTAATGATAAAATTTTACTAATTTCAGCAAGTGTCAGAAAGTGTCAGTTTTAAATTTAAAATGGCATATAAATATATTGGCATAAGTAGAAGTTATTTTAAAGAATAGACACACACACTGACTTGGAAATATGTTTTTGATAAACTTTTATATGAAAACAAGCAACCTGAAGATTAATGATTCAACTTTGTTAAAAGATAATATTTATGTGTGTGTTTGTATGTTTACAGATATCTATATTTAAACAAGAAAAGTTGGGGTTTTCTATGCACTTTTTTTTTACATTTAATATACTTTAAAAAGGCACATGTGTAAAAGATGTTTGTAGGAATTCTAGTTGCATAAATGAATAAATACAATGTTATTTCATAGAAAGGATGTTCACCACACTGTGGCACATGGAATACATTATGTAAAGTCATATGGTTATAAATATTTCTGAGGAATAGAATTTGATTGAACCCAAGTAATGTTATTTCACTGAAAGAATGTGCTTACTACACTGTGCTAATTTAATAAACTTTAAAAAGGCACATGTATAATAGATTTTTTTTAAGAATGGTAGTTGTATATGGGAATGACTGTGTTCACCAAACGTTGCTACATTTAATATACTCTGTAAAGGCACATGTATAAATAAAAGTAGATATCCATATCTTATTTCCTTTGCATAACTGAAACTTTCTATCATTTGACCAATACCTCCCAATTTCCCACTCCCCCCAGGTCCTGACAACCACCATTCTACTCTCTGCTTCTATGTGTTTGACTATTTTACGTTCCATATAAGTAAGATCATGCAGCACTTGTCTTTCTGTGCCTAGCTTATTTCACTTAGCATAAAATTCTCCAGATCTATCCATGTTGTCTAAATGGTAGGATTTCCTTCTTTTTTAAGGATGAATAATATTTCATTGTATGCATATACCCAATTTCCTTTACTCATTTCTTTGTCAATAGACATTTAGGTTATTTCCATATCTTGACTATTGTGAATAATGCTGCAATGAACACGGGAGGGCAGATACCTCCTGGAAATTCAAATTGCAATTATTTTGGTTATATATCCAGAAGCAGGATTGCTAGACCATATGGCAGTTCTATTTTTAACTTTTTGAGGAGCCTCCATATTAACTTCCACAGTGGCTGCATCAATTTACCTTCCCACCAACACTGTAAAATAAGTTTATTTTTTACTATATATTTACAAACAATTGTCCTTTTTTACAACATTCATACTAGTAAGTATGAGATGACATCTCATCATGGTTTTGATTTGCGTATTTGCATATCCCTGATAGTTAGTAATATAGAGCACCTTTTCATATACCTATTGGCTGTTAGTATGTCTTCTTTGGAGAAATGTCTATTCGTGTTCAGTACGAGGCAGGCAGGGAGGTTGGGATTTTGACATCCCATTTGGGTCTACAGATGCTCAGTACAATTGTTTCACAGAGTTGGCATTTTGTTTCAGTGTTGTGCCTCTATTATACCTGAGCCAAGTTACTGTATAGTCAAGGCCATGTCCTGCTGAGCTGAAATGAGAGCAGGGCATCAACCATGACTCCAAGACAATGAGAGTCATAGTCAGCTAAGGCAGAAGAATGGTAGTAGGACAAGGAGAGTCCCAGGATCTTCTGCCAGGACTTTATTAGACAATAGCCTAGGAAAGAAAGAACTGTAGTCACTTTTGGAGAGGCGGCTATATTTTAGCACTAAAGGTGGGATTATGCTTAATAAATTTAATACACAGAGGGCAAGTAATGGAATTTTACAGCCAAAAAGTATGTTTCTTGAGAATTATATACAGATTAGATTGGTTCACTCTCCATTTTCAGATGAATTACTATCTCCCCGTTGACCACAATATAAATGTCAGTGCCTCAGTAGAAAATATAAAGCCTTTCTTAATCTAGTTACTGCTTAACACTACGGCTCAATTCCTCAGTCATTATTATTCCCTCTATCCCCACTTCCCCAAATTTGGCTACTTAACTAGCCTAGTTTTTAACCTCTTCATGTTATCTCAAACTTGCTTGCTTTTGCTTATGTGGTCTAGCCCTCTTATAGTCAGTGGAGGAAAAAATCTTTTGTCAGGTTTTTCTTTATTTCTCCCAATATATCACACAGCATCTATAACACATTAATGCATATATTTATTCATATGTCAGTCTCCTCTGGAGGACTATAAATTTCTAGATGGAAGGATGAAATCTTATCTATTTCTGTATCCCTAATGTAATCCATAGATAATAATAATAACTCAATAAATGCTATTAGAAAAATAAATAATCAAAGGAATGAATAACCTGCTGCATTGGCTTTTATTTATATATGCATTTTTCTAGATGTAGAATTGATAAAAGGGTAACAAAATTTCATTTAAAACAAGAATTAAAGTTCTAATAATCATCCCCTGGCTAAGTAGTGCCTATTACATGTGTGTGCTTAAATACATATGTGTATGTATAATATAACATGTATGAATATATATGTATATATATAAGCCACCTAGTCACCTAATATCTTTATATTTATTAGTATTCAAATTTATTTTTTGAATTATCTATTATATCTCTAAGAAGTAAAAAATTATTTTTCTTCAGCTTTAGTTCTTTCTAACTCTGCAGCCCATGTTTTAATGATAGGAACAAAATGGACACACGCACGCATAGACACACACGCATGTCTTTGGGGTACATCTACAGCAAATCTTGAACTGCCTTGAACCTATAATCAGTATCAATCAAGCAATTGGCAAGTCTGCCTCTGAGGAAATCAAAAGAACTGGCAGGAAAAAACTATTTTGTATAATTATAAATAATAGCAGAAAGATATGGCCTAGGTTTTCTTCTCACCAAGTGTGTGAGAAAAAAACAAATGAATTGATGTTGAAATAGAACTGAAATAATTGACTATAGAGTGCTACAATATGAGAAATTATTTTATATATAACCATAAGTTATTTATTCTATAAAATGAGTACCTTGAGAAGATGGTAAGCTTTCACTATTAGGAAGACATAAACCACATGGAAGTTACTAAATAGCCTCATGTGATAAGACATATCTTTATCACCCACAAAGTATTATTCTGAAAATGCTGCCTGCCATTCTATATTTAACACTGTATACTTGGTTAATTGATGATTTACCACAAAAATAGACTGGAAAATATTTTATCTTATAAAGAAGTCCCATATACTTACCATTTGTAAGGGACATTATATTCCCTTACTTTGGTTTTCTGTCCATAAATCAATCTGATATAATTTTAATGAATGTGAACCTGTCAATTTGATTTTAAAACTTCTGAATGTGATACTAAAAATAATCTAGTTTATACTATTAAATCTGAGGAGCAAATCTTCAACTTTAGTTTCTCAAAGAACCATTGCTTTTAAGAGTTTCTTTTGTGAAATAGTATCCCTTTGTGGCATTTTATGTTAGCACCATATGAATATGGCTATTGTCCCATCAAAGTAGAAACTTTTTCCCACTTCATAGCACCTTTACTGGATTATAATTTATTATACATACCACAGAATTTCCCACTGTAAGGATAAAATGCAGTGATTTTTAGAAAATGTATTGTTGTGCGACCATTAATACAATTCAGTTTTAGAATATTTCCGTCACCTCAAAACGTTCCTTTGTGCCATTTGCAATTAATCTACACTCCTACCCACAGCCCAAGGCAATCACCAATTTGTTTTGTCTCTATAAATTTGCCTTTTCTGAACATTTCATATAAATAGACTCATACCTTTTGTAGTCTTTTGCATTTGGCTTTTTTCACCTGCATAATGGTTCAGCATCTGTCAGAATTTTTTTTTCTTTTTTATTAGTAAATACTGTTCCATTGCATGGATATACCACATTTCATGTACCCATTCACTACTTTATGGATATTTGGATTGTTCCCACTTTGGGGATATTATTAAAAATACTGCTATAAACATTCCTACCTATACGTTTGTGTGAATGTTTTCATTTCTCTTTTGTAGATTCCTAGGAGCGTAACTGTTGTATCATATGGAAGGTTTATATTTAACTTTTTAAGAAACTACCAAACCATTTTCCACAGTGACTGTACCATATTATATTCCTGGCAATACTGTATAAGTGTTACATTTTCTCTATATCCTTGCCAATACTTGGTATTGTATGTCTTTTTTTAAAATTATATTTTGACAAATTGTAGACGTATATATTTATAGTTACAAAGTAGTATTATGGTTTGTAAATACAATGTGGAATTATTGAATTGACTAATTAGCATATCCATCACATCAAATATTTAACATTTTTGTGATAAGAACATTAGAAATTTACTCTGTTAGGAATATTGAAATGTACAATTCTCAATTATAGCCATTTTGGTGGGTGTGTAGTAGTATCTCATTGTGATTTAGTTTGCATTTTTGTAATGACTAATGAGGTTCAGAATTGTTTCATTTGCTTATTAGCCATCCATATATGTTCTCCCTCAAATCTTTTGTTCCTTTTGTTTTCTGTTATATTCTAGATACATGTCCTTTATCAGATACGTAATTTGCAAATATTCTCTGCATTGTGTGGCTTGTCTTTTCATTTTCATAATGGTATCTTTGGAAGCACAAAAGTTTTTAATTTTAATATCTTTTTTATCTTGTATGGATCATGTTTTTGGTGTTTTATTTAAGAAATCCATTAACACCATATATTTCTCCATTTAGTCATGATTTTCTTAGCTTAGGCACAGAAAAATTACACAGTGTTTAAGAAAATTATCCATACAAAAAATAGCAGCATTACAACTCTGTAACATCAAAAAACAAAAGTATGAAAGAAACTTTAAGATAAGTGTGTTTGAAACAATTTGTAAAATAAAAGAACTTATAAAGATGAGCTGAGACTCAGGATTGGATGATCAAATCAGACATTTGAATCAGAGGTCTTATCTAGTATCAAATGTTTTTAGGGATGCCCAAGCAATCAGGAGAAGCAGAGAATGCAGAGAAACATCTGGGACCTCCTATATGACTCCCTAAGTCTTTCCATCCTGCTTTGGACATTTATTCTGTATCCTAAAATAATAGAAAGGATCGCCAAGTGAAGTATAGAAGGTTTCCTCACAGTGTGAAGTGCATTTAGATAATGAAATATTCCCCTTTTTATATACCAGAGAGTTTTATTCCTTGCTGACATTCTCCAGAGAGCCATGCCTCATAGAGTCAAGGTTTCTTTGCTCTAAGTAATCCTTTAGCCAAGGACATCCTGCTAAGGGCATTCAATAGATAAGGTCCCCTCCTGCTAGCAAATATCCTCAGTCTACTTAACCAGAGGTCCATTTGACAAGATTAGACAGGGTCATCTGCCTTCTTTTCTTTTCTTGGGAGTATTCTATCAAGTAAATGGAGTAAATCAATCACAGGCCAGCTGCTTCAACTCCTTTTATCAAAGACAGCATTAAGAAAGAAAAATATGAAATGGAAAAAACCAAGTAGATTTGACAAAGAACCAACTAAAATAGAAACTATCATCATTGCAATTTAAAAAAAAAAATTAGTAGGTTTAACAGAAGGTTGAATACAAAGATAGAGGTAAAAATAAAATGCTTACATGTATTGACATGTCTCAATGTGAATTTATGACCACAAGTCTCAAGTGGGCTTAAAATACTTCTCAGCAACTGAATTATATTTCCCACATCTATTTATCTCTCATTTTCCTAGAAATCTCCTGCATACCCACTCTTTGTTCCCTCAAACTTTCAACAACTTTACCTCTTTCCTTACTCTTAGCTGATTACTTTGATTTGACTCAATGAAAATATTAATATATTTGCAGGCTACCTTCTGTGAATTCCTGCCAATCCCTTCTCAAGAGAATCTTAAGAAAAATTTTCTGTCTGATGCTGGCTGGAGGAGGGTAACAACAGCCATTGGCAGAAGCCATCTAGACATCTCCCTTTTCTCTCCTGTAGAAAAAAAAAATCCTCTGCATAGAGAAGAGGAACAAAAGCTATCACCTTATGACCCTAGTAGAAAGCCATTACCATTGGGTGAACAAAAGCAAACAAAAGCGCACTACCCCTAATGTAGGGGCAGGACTGTGCTGTGGACCCAGGGCTGCAATTAGACAACGGGCACTTGTGAAGGTCACACTCCAATGACCCAAGGGCAAATAGAAAGTCTGTCTAAGGTTGAGACTTAATCAGAATATCGGAGAATTTCATTTCCCTTGCTCCCTGCTGTGACCAAACTAATACCCTTACTTGCAATAAACCTGGGAGAATAGAAAGAGACAGAGTTTTTCTGGAGTAAGATGCAAAGGATAGGCCCAAATCAGAGTGGAGAGTGAGTGTTCAGTACATGACCTCCAACAAACCATTCCCAACCCTAAAAACAAAGTGCTACTAGCAGAATTTGAAGCCTGTGCTGAACTGAGGGTAAACAGCAACAACAAACCTCAAACCAGTACCACTACTGACTTGACTAAAACACATGCCACATTAAAGTTCTAGGAGAAGGAGAAGGCTCATCACGAAGCATAAAAATACATGCTTTATGGTGACAATCTACATTTCCATTGATAAACAAGTGGATAAACAAAATGTGGTACATACATACAATGAAATATTATTCTGCCTTAAAAATACAGAAAACTGATAACATGCTACCACGTAAATGAACCTTTAAAACATTATATTAAGTGAAATAAACCAGACACAAAAGGTCAAACATTGTATGATCCCACTTATAGGAGGTGCCTAGAATAAGTAAATTTATAGAGACAGAAAGTAGAGTAGTGGTTACCAGGGGCTGGGGGCTGGGGATTGGAGGGAAAGGAGTTATTGCTTAATGGTTATAGAGTTTGTGTTTGGGATGATGAAAATGTTCCAGAGATGGATGTTGGCAATGTTTGCACAACAGTTTGAATAAGCATAATGTCTCTGAACTATACATTTAAATTGGCTTAAATGGAAAATTTTATGTTATGTATTTTACCACAATAAAAAATATATATTTGCCTTGTATATGGCATACACCATCCTGCATAAGAATTACACTTTTCAGAAGGATAAAAAGGCAAAAATGCACTGTAAAGAAACAAAATGATTATCACAAGCAGACTCAGATATGAAACAGATTTTGGTACTATTATACTAGGAATTTTAAATAACTATAATTAATCCATTAAAGGTTCTAGTAGATAAGATAGAAAACATGCATGATCATGATCAGATGAGTAGTTTCAGCAGAAAAATGAAAGCTATAAGAAAGAATCTAGAAATGCTAAAAATAAAAAGCATAGCAATAAAGATGAATAATACCTTTGATAAGCACATCAGTAGATTCAACATGCCAAAAGAAATATTCAGAGAAAATTGAAGATAAAACAATAGCAATTACCAAGCTAACACACACACACACACACACACACACACAGAGAGAGAGAGAGAGAGAAAGTGAAAAAAATATAAAAGCAGAATATGCAAGAGCTATGGGACAATATTAATCAATCTAACAAATACATAATTGGAATCTCTGAAATAAGAATAGGACAGAAGAAATATTTAAATAAGCAATGGCAGAGAAATTTCCAAAATTAATGATAGACACCAAACTTCAGATCCAACAAGTTAAGACAATACTTTCTGTAAACCTACCATTTTCTGTGACCTCTTCTTTTCTCTGTGAAATTCAGCTTTGCTGCAACCCTGCCTAGCACTTCAAGAATACTGCTGCTTAAAGCCTATATGTAGCAAGAACTTGTAAGATAATTATTAACTATAAATATGTCTATTAGTGTATACCTATATGTCTGTTCCCTTCTGTGTTTCTGTACCTACAATTTAATTTTTTATTATAGAATTATCTCAGAGTGACACTGTGTGTATGAGTATCAAAAACAGATTGGTGTAAACATTTATTAAAATCTTGAATTCCATTTGTTATTTAGTTGATGTACTGATATATGGAGAACTTTTTTAAAAAGACAGAAATATGTTATAGAAAGACATTAGATCAATAACAAAAATTTATGCCAAAGTGACTTATTAATTCTTAGGCAAGGCTAGATGCTCAAGAGACAAAGAATAAATAAAAATGCTTAATATTTTGTAAAATCTATATATAGTGTTGTTCTAATAGAAAGTAAATCTTTACAATAAAAAATGGAAAACAGTTTATTTTAGCTAAGTTTATTTAAATTTCTCTAGAAATAGGTGCAGACTATCAAAGTTGTGAAATATTTCAAACTATAACCAAAATGTTGAGGAGGCCTCTACCTGTGTTTTTTTTTAGTAAGGCAGATGGCTTAACCTTTATAAATATATTGCTCATTGCAGCCAGGGGAATGTGTTAGACTAATCCATTAAACATTTGCTTAATGACTTCTCAAGGTTTTACAAGCCTTGTGATTACAAAACAGCTTAGCATTTACTTTATGTGAGCATTTTATAAATGATGCATTTCAAATTGTCCAAGAAAATCATCAAATCTATAAGAACATTCCTTGCATTCCTTGTTCCTTGTCCATTCCTCTGGGTGTATAATAATTAAAATTTATGTCCTAGCAGTAGCAGTATTTATAAAGTGCATCCAAATTCCCTGCTTGTGTCAGATCTGTCGTTTTAGATTTAAAATAATAAATGTTATTCTAGAAAAATCTTAGGCAGTATCTCCAGTACCTAGAACATAGTAGGTGCTTAAAATATGCAGAGGGAAGGAAGAAAAAAAAGAGAGAAAGGAAGAAGGTGGAGAAGAGGGAGAGGGTGAAAAGGAGAGAAGGAGGAAGGAGGGGATACCTTTATCTGCTTTAGAGTCATTGGTTAGCCTGTGTGATCCAATATTTTAAATAAATAAAATATCATATGTCCAAATTAGAATTGGATAGCCTGGATTGCTCTTACAAATTTAGAGGTCAGAATTCATTCAAATATTTATTTAACACATTATTTGACTGCTTACTTTTTTTAGGCACTGTGCCTGGGACTGGGGTGTAAAGATGCATTCCTATATCTAAGTTCTAAGCAGCTCCTGTTCTCATAAGGAATTAACGTATAAATAAATCATTGAAATACAGTGAATGAATGAGTTGTAAATTATGCACAAAGTGAAATGTAATTACCTTAGGTCATTAAATTTAGAAATGCTAAAACATGAATAATAATATTCCAGTTGAAAAAACAAAAAACAGGAAAAATAAAATAAAAAGGAAGAGCATGCCAGGCCCAATGATGCAAATGTAAAGACGGGAATGTGTGACATAGCAAGACCCTGGGCAGGGGAAATGGAGCTGAAATTTGTCCAATGAAGTAGGAGGATAGTCTGTCAAGAGAAAGATCCTTCCAGAGGTAGTATGAAGTTAGAGGCAGGCACGTATTAGGAGATGCTTGCAGTGGTCTAGGCAGGAGATAGTGGACAATGACAAGAAGGTTAGAGACGAGAGGGTTGGTTCTAGAGATATTTAAAAGGAAGAAGAGATTCTGATTATTTGTCCTCTATCAGATGTGTAGCATGCAAATATTTTCTCCCATTCTGTAGGTTGTCTATTCGCTCTAATAATTGTTTCCTGGGCTATGCAGAAGCTTTTTAATTTAATGAGGTCCCATTTATTTATTTTTGTTGTTGCTATGATTTCCTTTGGGGTCTTCTTCATAAATTCTTTGCCTAGGCCAATATCTATAAGAGTTTTTTCAGCGTCTTCTTGTAGAATTCTTACAGGTTCATGCCTTTGGTTTAAGTCTGTTTTCCATCATGAGTTGATTTTTGTGAGTAGTAAGAGGTGCAGATCCTGTTCAGTCTTCTACACGTGGCTATCCAATTTTCCCAGCACCATTTATTGAATAGGGACTCTTATCCCCAGTGTATGTTTTTATCTGTTTTGTCAGATGGCAATATGATGATGGTTTTATATCTGGGTTCTCTGTTCTGATCCTTTGGTCTAGGTCTCTGTTTTGGTTACTATAGCTTGTAGTATAGCTTGAAGTCTGGTAAAGTGATGCCTCCTGATTTGCTGTTTTGCTTAAGGTTGCTTTGGCAATTCAGAGTCTTTTCTGGTTTCATACAAAGTATAGAACTACTTTTTCCAGATCTATAAAAAATGCTATTGGTATTTTAATGGGGATTGCGTTGAATCTGTAAATCACTTTGGGTAGTATAGACAGTTTAACAATGTTGATTCTGCCATAAGCATGATATGTTTTTCCATTTGTTTATATCCTCTGCAATTTACTTCCTCAGTGTTTCGCAGTTCTCCCTGGAGATGTCTTTCCCCTCCTTGCTTAAATATATTTCTAGGTATTTTATTTTCTTTGCTGCTGTTATGAAACGTATTGAGTCTTTGATTTGATTCTCTGCTTGACTCTTGCTGTGTAGGAATATTACTGATTTGTGTACATGGATTTTGTAGCCTGAACCTTTGCTGAATTTACTTATCAGTTCCAGGAATCTCTTGGCATAATCTTTGGGGTTTTCTAGATATAAGATCATATCGTCAGCAAAGAGCAATAGGTTGACTTCTTCTTTCTCCATTTGGATACCCTTGATTTCCTTCTCTTGCCTGATTGCTCTGCCTACAACTAAAGAATTCAAGTGAAGCAGCAAGAAAACATCAAACAACCCCATTAAAAAGTGGGAAAAAGACATTAACAGAAGCTTTTCAAAAGAAGATAGACTAATGACCAATGAGCATATGACAAAATGATCAACATCTCTAATCATCAGGGAAATGTAAATGAAAACCACAATGAGATATCACCTTACCCCAGTTAAAATGGCTTTTATCACAAAAAAAAAGGTCCCAGAACAACAGATGCTGGCACAGATGTGGAGAAAAGGGAACACTTACAAACTGTTGGTGGAACTGCAAACTAGTATGATCTCTACAGAAAGTAGTATGGAGATACCTCAAAGAACTAAAAGTAGACCTACCATTTGATCCAGCAATCCCACTGCTGGGTATTTACCCAAAGGAAAAAGAAAGACATTTTATAAAAAAGACACTTGCACTCAAATGATTACAGCAGCACAATTCACAATTGCAAAGATGTGGAAAGAACCCAAGTGCCCATCAGTATATGAGTGGATTAATAAAATGTGGTATATGTATTACTCAGCCATAAAAAAAAAAAATGGTGAATACCTTTTGTAACAACCTGGATGGAACTGAAGACCATCCTTTTAAGTGAAGTATCACCAAGAATGGAAGAACAACAACCGTATGTACTCACTACTAAATTGAAACTTATAGATCAACACTCATGTGCACATATGGTAATAAAATTCAATGGAAATCAAGCAGGTGGGAGGGTGGAGGAAGGGATGGGTAAAGTCACACCTAACAGTTACAATGCACACTGTATGAGTGATGGACACACTTATATCTTTGACTCAAAACTGTATAAAAGCAATTCATGTAACCGAAACGTTTGTGCTTCCATAATATTCTGAAATAAAAAATAAAAGGAAGAATTATTAGGAACTCATATGCATTAATGAGGAAGAAGTGCAGAAATATCCCTAATGTTTTAGCTAGAAATAAGTACCACATATATGTGATAAAGAAAAGAGAAAGAGTAATACATTTGGGAAAAATAGTAAGCTGAGTGTTGTTCTGTTGTGTGTGAAGTGTCTTTATGCATGGCATCCAGGAGAAGATGCTCATAATCTGTTAAATACAGGGGTTGAAGGTCAAGGAAATATATGAATATGTGCAAGGATACCTTCCTAAAGAAATGTACAGGATTTCTTTACCTTTTCTCCTACTCTTCAGGAGGTAACTAAAAATAAAACACATGCATTTGTGAAAAGTTTTTGTTTTTTTTTAAATAGAGGACATTTGAATTATATAAAAAAGCTTGAAGCATATCAGTTTTAAATTGTATTTATAATATTTTTGAACCACATAGAGCTAGGTTGCAAAGATCAAATCTAACCAAAAGTGTTAACTTCAGAGTACAAGCAGTGATTTCTTAATAATAAGAATTACTTGCTTAGCAAGAGGGGTCTGCCGGTTTATATTAGGAATAGTTTCCTGTTAAAATGTCACTGATGTATACTATACACAGCAAATTGAACTTGTGTTACTCAGCCTTTTGTGAAACATCTCTTGGATTCCTTACAAGGATAATTAAGTAACTTCACACTAATTAAATCATCGATGCAAAATCAATTTAAATAATTACATGAGCTCCAAGGCACCTCTAACCAATTGAAACCTATTGTGTGTATGCTTTGGGTCTAGTACTGGTAAATACCTCACATCAAGAAGTAGCCTAAGACACAGTTCCTGCTCTTGCAAAGCTGACATCTAATTGGAGATAGAAGGCTGATGCACTCACCCAATAAATAAGATTGTAATAGTAACAAACCAATACATTTTATAACATTGGCGGGTAAAGGCATATATCATAGTCCCGCATAGAAAAGTAAATAAGCAAGGAGAGAGATAACCAAAGGAGCACGATGCTAGAACCCTGCTATGAATAGGTGCTGCTCTAAGCACGGGAGATGTAGCAGTAAATACAGGCAACGTGGTCCCTGCTCCCCAGGACCTTGTATTTTGATGGGAGAAAGACATAAATTATCTATTTACATACTTACATAATTATTTATAATTGGGACAAGTTCTATAAGGAAAGAGAACACAACCAACAGCAAAATACATGTAGTTGAATATACTGGGTTTATTACTTATTCTAGCAAGGGAGAACACACACCATAGGAAACTTTGGGACATCTCCATAAGATATTAGAAAGAACTTATATAGAACAGGTCTTTGGTTGAGTTATTCTGGGGATGGGCGAAGAAAGCAATCCATTCTAGATTGGATGTTGTCAGAAAATGGTTAATATGCTAATTTTACGATAGCACATATCAATAGATCTCATATTTACGGAGAGCAAACTAGAATGAGAATGAAGCTGTAATCAGTAAGGAAGCAATGACCAGTTATATTAGCTGAGGGAAAGGGATGTTTGGTATTTTGTGAGTTACAGAGACCTTAATTTTGTATGTGCTTAGAAAAAAAAATGAAGTAGTCTTGTTTTGTGTCACTTCATCGTGACCTCAGAGTGACTTTGATGTTAGTACCCTATGAGACAGTTGATGTCCAACGGGAGAATAACTTGGTAATAACTTGGCCTGGTTCTGCATGCCAGGCCAGCTTCTGACAACACTGTGGACAACCTGTAATTGTCAGACCCGTACCCAGGTGCCAGGATTGTTTTCCTGATTTTAAGAAGATCCCCTAGGAGGAAGTTTAGAGCACGGTTAATCCAAGATTTAAAGAATGTTTAAAAACTGGATAAGGGAAGGGAAATCAGCAAAGGAACTGAAAATTACTGCCACAGAAGCTGAAGTAAAATGAAGAGTATCATCATGGATGTCTGCTGAAAACAGTGACTTTGGAAGAATGGCCAACACCGTTAAATGCTTCTGAAAGGTCAGCCAAGAAAAAGACTAAAATGTTATTCATTGAATTAGAGCCATTGATGTCATAGCTGACCTTAGCAAGGGATGAGATATTAAAATAATGGCAGTGGTAAGGAGATTGGAATGGATTGAGGAGGAAGTTGGGGGAGGTGCGGTGATTGGAGAGAGGAGAATGTAGAAAGGTGAAAGGACTGGTCTCAGAGAAAGGAGAGATTTGAGAATTTTAAAATGCTAATTGGGAACATCCAGAAAAAGAGGAAAATTGACAATAGCTTTTGTAAAATTATTGAGAAAAGAGGGGGAAGGAAATCTGGGAAAACATTGCTTTTTGTAACAGGATGGAAGGAAGAGAGGATAGCCGTGGACGCTGGTGTTGCAGGTCAGCCCAGGATATTGAAGGAGTCCCATTTTGATACCTCTAGTTTCCTTGTCTAATAGGAAGAGAAGAAAAAACTGAAGAGGTGTCAGAAGTCTGGGAAGATTGAAAAAGGAATTCCTTTATTTGCTCGATGTGTGTAATTTCAAATAGAAGGGAGAAAGTTCCATCCTGAGACTTATTCTCCACCTCTTTTGTTAGTTACACTTTCATCATCAGCAAATTATTAGAGTGTAGGCTAAGAAAAGTTTTGTGCCCTTTGACAGATATGGCAAAAAGTCATCCATTTAAAATATTAGGTTAAAACCATAAGATGTTTTAAAGACTTCTCTTAATGCATCCAAAAGAAATTCTGAATCAAACATAGTTTTGTTCTCATCTGGCATAATTTCTCTCCCAAACCAGTAATGGGAGGAAAAAAAGTTTAACAAAGGTAACACTTACGTTTTTTAAAACATTTAATTTTGATCCATCTAAATTTATTTTGGCATAAGAAGAACTTTAGATAATATTAATACAGCATATTCTTTTTTTTCTTTTCAAATGGCTGGTATATATTACCACACTTTGATTTGCATAATCCATTTTTCTCTATTCAATTAAATAACACCTTTATCTTATATTACATTCCATTAAAAGCCTAGTTCTCTTTCTTAATGCTATTCTATTTTATTCAACTGCATGATTATTCTTGCAATAGCACATTGTAAAACAACTGTAGTGTTTATTGGACTTAGATTCCATAAACATACCAGCATTAATAAACTAAGCATTCCATTAATGTGTTTTTAAAGGCATGGATAGCAATGCTTGTTAGCACCTTTCTCATTTAGCTGCTTTTTAATTTCATGTATGAACTTTGTAAAAGGAAAATTTAGATGCCCCTCAGATGTAGATTTTCTACTGAAAATCAGCACACAAAGTGAATTTACCTTTGCCTTTATGCCCCTAGAGCATAAAATAAAAATAATGCTTTATGTTTAGGATTTCTATCTTATTTTGAGATAGAAATCTCAAATCTTATTTGAGATAGAAATAGAAAGGTTATAGGACTAGGATTTTTTCTGACTTTGCCTAAATATAATTTCATATTTTTCTGTCCTTAGGGAAAATACTTCAGGCTTAGCAAGAACTAAAATGAAAGCAGGGCATGGCTGTCCTCTGCTTCTCTCCATAGCATCAGTGGAGCTAGAGAATATGTTTATCTCAGAAGAAATCTATATTCAGCTGTTCAGGGGACTTCAGAAAATCCAGTGACTCTGTGTGTGTGTGTTTGTGTGTTTGTGTGTGTGTGTGTGTGTGTGTGTGTGTATGTGAAACTTCAATAAACTATTCTTTGTACTCTTTAGTCATAAATGGCATCATAAAATCATAGCTCAATGTATGGTTTTCTGTTTTTCTGATTATACTTTATTTTGTAGAAATATATTTGCCACTATATGTACCATCAATTTTGAAGGTTAATAGCTAATAAAGGAATAGCAAGACTAAATTTTCCCCTCAACAATACATTCTTAAATATAGTTACTAACAGTTCCAGGCATTATAGGCTTGAGGCAGCTCATAGCTCTGTTTTCCTCTAGGCAGGCTTCATTGACCAGCTAGATCCACCCAGCCCATCAGTGGAATGCTTCTAGCTGTCCTTTCTTCCGCACCCTTACCTTTGTCCTTCCCCATCTACCCACTCTGCCTACCAGCTCCTGTCAGAATTTTACATCTGCAAGGTCCTGTGTTAACTTTAGTAGATAGGGAGCTAGCCTTGAAGCTCCTCTTCAATTTCTTTAAGGTAAATATTTACCTTAATATTCCAGTAAATACCCCTATGTTTTTGTTTAGTTGGATGGTTTTTTTTGTTTTTTTTGTTTTTTTGAGACAGAGTCTTACTCTGTTGCCTGGGCTAGAGTGCCGTGGCATCAGCCTAGCTCACAGCAACCTCAAACTCCTGGGCTCAAGCTATCCTCCTGCCTCAGCCTCCTGAGTAGCTGGGACTACAGGCATGCACCACCATGCCGGGCTAATTTTTTCTATATTTTTAGTTGTCCAATTAATTCGTTTCTATTTTTAGTAGAGACGGGGTCTCGCTCTCGGCTCAGGCTGGTTTTGAACTCCTGACCTTGAGCGATCCGCCCGCCTTGGCCTCCCAGAGTACTAGGATTACAGGCGTTGAGCTACTGCACCCAGCCGATGGTTTTCTTTTTAAGTTAGTCAAAGGCAATTTACGTCACATACAACAGAAGAACCTTAACTATTGCAGAGATCAGTTTGTTAACACTTTCACTTTTACAATATGGGAAAACAAAGCTTCATTAGTTGCTCAGTGAATAAGGAATCAAAATTAGTTTGCTGAAAATGATGACATTCTCAGAATAATTAGATTCAAGCCAGAAATACTGCTGGGACATCTGCTAAATTAACTAAACATATCAGAGGGTAAACAAACCACCCTAGGACCACTTCCTTCTAAAGTTCTGCCTTTTGAAATTTGTTTTCTAACTCTGTTCGTTAGATATTCTAGGTTGATTCCACTCTAATATGCCCCCACAGTTTTCTTTGCTGCTGTTTTTTTTTTCTTTTTCTTTTCCTTTTGGTAGTATTTATTATAATTACATCTTACTTTTCAATTACAGTTTATTCCATCAGAAACTTTTTAAGGACCAAGACCTTACCCTTATTCTTCCAGTATCTCCAGTACGTAATAGAGTCCCTGAGAACATAGTAGACACTCAAAGTAATTTTGTGAAATGAATAAATGAGCAAATGAATGAGTTACATTAAAAAGATAACATCAATTTTCTCACAATAGAAAATACTGTTCTCTTTGAATTTACCCTTTATATAATAACCGTGGCCCCTCCGGTCCAGAGATAATCCATTTAATCAATTTTACAATTATCCATCAAGTGTTTTCGTAAGGCTTTAAAGGGATTCAGATAGTAATGGGTTCTATTAATATATTGCTCAAGAATCTTTTATCCCAGTTCAGGTCTTGTCATCCTGGATTCCTAGAGGGTCCACAGAAAAATTTTAGGAGTTCATAAATCTCTTCTGTGTGTCTGCCTACATGCATTTTTTTTCCTGGGGAGAAATTCAGAGCTTTCATCAGATTCTTATTAGAGAATGTAATCCAAGAAATATTGAACAGGGTGATGAGAACAAACACACTCGCCAAATAGTGAAATGGTAAAACATGCATTACATGTCACATAGCCAGTGAATTAAAGAGACTTCAGTGTTACTGGAGTTGAAAGAAGGGAGAGATTAACAGAGATAGCCTATACTGGAGATAATTTCACAGAAGAAATAAATAGAACTTGATTTAGACAGTTGGAGTGAAGCAAAGAGAGAATGGTTCCAGAGAACAAGACTTCACAGGGTAGAAAGAACATGCATCCAAAATAAGGTAAACACAGATTGGGTAGCTTCATGTCTATATATAGGCAAGAGTAAGTTACGAAGACATTCACACTGCTCTTATTAGTTGATAAGAGAACATTTGCTAGATGGAAAATACAAGAAAATACACATGTTGGCTAGATACTAAGCATATAGTCAATGCTGACCTCAGAATGTTTGTAGTCCACCTGGAAAGTAAGTGAGTTATAATACATTGTATTAAATGTTAGGATAGAAAGTTCTACACTAACATACTGGAGGGGCACTTCATGTTAACTAGTCAAAAATACTTTCTGTCATGGGATTCACCAGCAATAAGTCTCTGGTAAATAAAATTTATACAAAAGGTGAGAGATGAGAAGTATAAAGAAAGAGAAAATTTATTTTAGACAGAACAAACTGGGTGAAGGAAACTCAGTGAAAATATGAAGCTTCGAGTGGTGGAGTTGCTTGAATATTAAGGCAAGAGAAGAGAAAGGAGAGAAAGGCTTTGAGGACAAGGCCAAAAAACCCCAATTTCACCTGGAAAGTCCATGTTACTAGTAGACATCAATTGTTCCATTAGTGGATTTCTGATTGCCCTTTCCTTTTTTATCTTAATCTGATTGATTATTTCAGTGTAGAAAAAAAAATCAGACAAACCTGCTTTTGTGTCAAAATTTAGGAGATCTTTTTCTGAAATAACTGAATAAGTTCTTTGTTGGTTACCTATTTTGTGTCTGTGCTCAACTCTAGGTTGAAAAAAAATGTGTGAAACACATTGTTGGCTTTAAGCCTTAGAAAGAATGAAGTGACCTCCATGAAAGGCCAACCTGAAAGGCTGATGGTGGAATTGAGGGAGCTGGGTTGGACCGTGGGCCTAACTGGACATAAGATCCTAGTAGGGTGCTGAACGTCTCTGGGCATCAGTTTGGCCATCAGTGAAATTAAGGATTTCAGTACGATAGGCAATTCCAAGTGCTATGGTTTGAATGTGTTCCCCAAATTTCTTGTGTTAGAAACTGTAATCCCCAAATTTATATATTGATGATATTTGGAGGTGGAGCCTTTGGTAGATCATTGGGATCAGATAGGATCATCAGGGTGTGGCCCCCTGATAGGACTAGTAGCTTTATAAGAAGAAGAGAGACCTGAGCTACACGCTTGCTCTCTCTCACCATGTGGTGCTTCCTGCTTTGTCATAATGCAAGAGGAAAGCCCTCACCAGATGCTGGTCATGCTCTTGGACTTCCCATTCTCCAGAATTGTAAGCTAAATAAACCTCTATTCTTTATAAATTTCAAAGTCTGTAGTATTTATTTATAGCAACAGAAAACAGACTAAGACATCAAGTCTTCAGGAATTCACAGAGTTGTTCTTTTAAACAAAGGAAAAATAATTATAAAGATTTATGTAGCATTGATAACTATTTTTATTTTGCATAACAAAGAGACAAACAAAACAGCAACAAATAAATGTTATCTACTATCACCCACAATATGAATAAAATTTGTTTTATTGAAAAAGTCACTCCACCATCTTTATTTTTCTCATTTTATGGTGCACAGTTGAAACTTGGTCTTGCACAATCACCAGTCTGCTGACTCAGGTTTGAGAATCCCCGCCTTTCCCCATCCAGACTGCTCATTAACATTACCTAGAGAGCTTTATAGACAAAAATACCAGTGCTCAGCCCTAATCTAGACCAGTAACATTGACTTTCTGTAGGTGAGGCCTAGGCAATTTTTTCTTTCTCTCCATATGATTCCAAGTATAGACAGAGTTGAGGGAACACTGTTTTTAACAACTCTAAAGTCCCTTTGAACAGTAAGGTTCTGTGACATTTAACTTGTTCCAATCTTAGAACATTACACAGTAGGAATTTTCTCTTCTTCGTGTGAAACCTTAGCAGAATTACTTTCACTGGTTTACCTGATCTCTGTCTATGGGTTGGGAAATTGAATCTTTTGATTTCTAAATAACACCTGATATATTTCCCATAACAAGATTTACATATTAAATCACAGTTCCTTTATTTCCATAAAGTTCCGAATTCTTTGTTTCTACTTGGTTAATAGCTTTGCCAAGCGTTCTCTCTGCAAAATTGTAATTTATTTCATTTACATAATTTTGGCTAGTAAATACCTCATCCCAGCACTTAAAATTAATTACTATGATAAAGAGACTGTTGGCTATTAAAGGAACAAGTTTAGGTCAGAATTTAAATATTGACCTTTCTTTCTTAATTCGAATTGTTTAAAGCGAGGTGATAGCTGAGAGAAACCATTTTGCACTGTTGAATAAGCCAGGCAGCAGTACGTATTTCAAAGCAAGTTTTCTTTTTCTGAGTAAGACAGATGCTTTGTTTTCTGCAGACAGAAGTTTAGGGAATTCATAAGACAATTTTAATTAATGGGCTCACTCATCCATAAAATAAGTGCATTTGTCTTCCAGTGTAATGAAACATATCATGAGTCTATGAATTATAATATGCTAATGCCTATTTCTCTTAAAAGAAAATACTGCTGTTAAGGGAAAACTTTTAAAATAAAAAGTGTGTTGTTAATAACAGTATGTTGGCAAACATACATGAAGACTGAAATTTTCAGGCAGAAAAAAATGAGAAAAGATACCTTGAATGTATAAAACCAAACTGTAACCCAACTACGGCGAGTCCACTTGCTCGAGGATTCTTGGGCGTGGCTCTGGGCCATGGTCCTCAAATTTGGCCTAGAATACACTTCTTTAAATAATTTAATAAAAAAAATACTATGACAGTGTTTACAATTGAAATTTCATCTAACTAAACCTACACTTTTAATTTTCTTGTGATTAAAATTAGCTACTGTTCAGCTTTCAGGGCTTTTACATCATTAATTTATAAATTTCATCAGGGTTTACATTTCCATCTTATTTACATAGCAATCCAAAATTTAAAAATCAAATTACAGCAGAATTTCTTTCCCAAATATTTTATACGACCACTCTAAGACACCCAAAATTTCAGGGACTAAAAAGATAAAGAAAACTTTACTTTGCTTCTGCTTATGAGCCCTATAAGTGTCAAAAAACTAAAAGCATCAGCCTACTTGTTTATTACATTTATAAATAAGTAAGCAAGTATCTCTTAGTTATTGTACCAAATCATAACTAATCAGTCTAATTAAATATTTTCATCTGGTGGAGAAAAAAGTCTGACAAAAATTTGTTAGCTGGTATTTTCAATCTCTAATACTCAATTTTTATGACTATGAATCACAGATATATATTTCACTTCATGATTCCACATACAGATATATACATACTATTTATGTCAATATATATAAAAAGACAATTTTTTAAGCTCATGATATTTTTATATTATATTCTAATCAATTTTTAAATGACATTGGATTAACTAAATTAATTTCATTACCTAATTGCAAATGCCACTTTCAATTGAAAAAACACTGCTTTGAGCTTTATTTTATATCATAACAGTTATTGGAAAATGATCTAGAACATATTAGTTTAACTGTTCAGAGAAATGCCTTCACAGTATAAAGATTCAACATTAGCTTCTTGGCTAAGATGGGTAGCTGCCTTTGGAACAGACACAAGCAGACCACATTTAATATTTTGTAAAACTGATGTGAGATATATTTTCCATTATTCATATTATTTTTATAATAGCCGTACAATAACTTCTGCATGGAGTTTAGTACTAGGAACTTTTTTGTTTCTTAATGAATTGATGTGTTTTATTTTACAGAATAAGAAACCTCTATAATCCACAACGCTTTACTTTCTTTTTTTTTCTCCTTGCTTTCCAGAAAGCTTACATCCATTTTTTAAACCATTGCAGCAGGTTTTTTAGCCTATAATCCACAATAATTCTGAGTGGGGGCATAAAGATGATACCTTTTCTCCACCTATCATCAGGGTCATTGCCAACACTCCTATAATAAAAGATAGATTAGCAAGAGAAGAGCATAACACATTTATTTAATCAAAGTTTTACATGATACAGGAGACTTCTGAAATGAAGACCTGAAGACCCAAGGAAAATTCTATGTTTTTATACCAAGTCTAACATAGAAGTGGATAGCGGTGGAGAAACATGATTGGACAAAGAGGGTATGATTTAATGGTAATATACTGGGAGGAACTGGGCAAGGCCTGTTTGTTCAGATTCTCTTGGTGTCTCCATGATGCATTTCTTCCCCTTAGGTATGGGGCAGGACCCCTCCCGAATGAAGGTTTTATTATATGACCTTCTTTCAGGGGAGGTAGGTCAGAGAACAACCTTGCTAGATTTTATGGTTTGCCTTGAGGCAGAAGAGTTCTAGTTTCTATTATGCACTTCAGGGGAGAGAATTCTTGTTTCTATGACATGGCTTAAGGGAGAAGGGCTAGCTGGGAAAAGGAGAGTGGGAGAAGGTTAGAATGACCTTGCTTCTGAGGCCCTCACTCTCTCCTTCACTTCAAAGTACTCAGCATGTCAAGCTGCCATACTTTGGGGTGTCATTTTCTGAATTCTGGTATCTGCTCAACTCCCCTCTGCAAAAAATTATTCAGAACTTATTATAATTTATCATAAGTGATTTCAAATATGATTGAGAAAGAGTTTATAATGATAAATTAAATGAATAAATAGGGTACATTTTAAATTTTGTCTTCAAGATTTTCACTTATTTTCATAGCTTGGACAAACTCTATACTAGGTTTATTCACATTATTACTGCAGAAACACAGTATTTGACCAACTTTTTCAATGCATATTTAAAAGTTTCACCTAAAACTATATGTTTTTATAATTATATTTCAGTTTGATATTGAGAGATAAAAAGCTCAACAAGAACTAATTCCAAAAAAAAAAAACTAAAAAAACAAAGAAACAGCCAAGATTTGACATTTAGGCATAATATTTTATGCGTAATTTTTTTCCATGTCATAAAATGGGCTTTAATGTTTCCCTTTCACAACATAATATTACTGCTTAAGCTGGAACTGGCACACATTTGCCAAGACCGGCTTCCCGTGAAGAATGAAGCTGGTATGGCCCACGGCTGCTATGCAGCTGAGTAGCCTCAGGCACTCACTTAGTGCAAACTCCAGAGTCCAAATCCCCACATCTTCTGCACTCCAAGAACTTTGGAGCATTAGAACTGGATGTTGAGATACTGTGTATGCCAAGGACTCCAGACACTGTCCTGTCTCTAATGCTGACTAACCCTTACTCTCCCAGTATTGCTGTTCTCAGCTTTTGATGCACCAGGCAACGCCTTGTCTCTGTGTATCCTAAGTCTCCCATCACCACAGGATTGAATCCTCTGTTCTGTTTTGCATTTGCTTAACACAACTTGAAAATGTGACCCATGTTATCATAACCTTTCCTAGCCAGGGGACACGTGGAAGTCACAGCATCCATGTGTCTTCCTCATTGAAAGGTCCCTTCTAAGCCTACCACATTAAGGCAATTCCAAAGAACTGCACAACCCATGGAGACAGGAAAATGTCTATTCTTTTTCTATACCCAGTCAGTCCTTGTCTTGATTGCTTTATCTCTTTCTTTAACATTCACATCTGCATGTACACAGAGATCTGTAAGGTTCTGCTTATCTGAAGGCTATAAAAACATTTTTTGATTTCATATAATTATACCTTTCATCGAGTAATGTTCTTCTCTGTCTTTAGAGATATCTTCCCATTACTTGACTTCCAAATATTTTCTCTGTCTATATACATTTATGTTTTGTTTTGTTCACTTTAAGCCCCAAGGACACTGATGACTAATCTGGCTAGGGTTGCTGAAGTCTCAGGATGCTGCTCTGTTGGCTAGAGGAACTCAGCATAAGCTCTGGCTTTGACCTTGGCTACTCACTTTTGTGACCTATGACAGGAAACAGATTGTCAGCGTGGTATGTTAACCACACAGAGCATCAAGAGCTGTAATTAGCCTGGAGAATACTCCTAGTACACATATATCATCTACCCATTAAATATTAAATTCTTTCTGTTTCAACTAAAGAAACAAAAGTAACCGGCCATCTTTTGAAAATGTTTATTTCTTAAGAATTAAATTTAAAATATTCTTTTAAGAAACATTAACTCTGAAAAAGATGGGGTAAGATGACACTTAAATATCTAGTTGAGCTACATAATGTAAAATGCAAAGATATATGACTTACTTTCCTTTTTCTTCACTTATGTAATTTATCTCTAAATCCTTGTAATTCATCTCTCTTCATACTTTTAAACCCACCCTTACTTCTGCAGACTGACTCTCACATCCTTAATTCATTTCCTTACCATCTGATACCTTGATCTTTGCAATAGTTTTTAAGCCAGGCTTTCTAATTTGCTTTACCCACCTGTCTCATCCTAAATCACACTGATTCCAAACTGATATTTCTACAGTTTCTCAGTCTATTTTTATATTCTGCATGGATGAAGTGTCTGAAAAAGTCTAGAGAGGAGGAACCATATCAGTGATGACCATGGGACGTGCTTCCTCTCCCTTTGTGGCTCCTGAGTATGGTAGGCACTGAATGTCCTGGCCCACTTAGTCAGAGCTCCAGGAGATGTGACTTTTTAAATCATGACAGACTGGAGATAATGCTCATAGACAAGACAGGGAAAAATACAGGCAGATCTGAGAAAATGGATCTCTTTCTATAGTTGTATGTGATTTTTCCTTCATAGAATGGTAGGTGAAATGTTGGACTGGGAAACTATTGAAACAAAAACTCACGGACAAATCTAAGAATATCAAACTAACCCTTTCCTCCCTATGATACAATTCAAGTTAAAAAAAAAACAAGTAGCCCATAACCTTCAATTAAGATAATTCGCCTATTTTGCATGATCTGGTAGGGTACACGCAGGAAGAATAAAGAGACGGATCAACCCCAGAAAGACTAATCTCACCTCACATATTCATGCTCTGGAAGAACGCGGTATCAGTCCACTGGGGAACTAGAATCAGAGTGGTGAACAAATTACCAGAGGTACAAGATGGTGATTGCAAAAAGAGCAGAGATGAGGCTAGAGGAGGAAAAAGAAGGAGAAAACATAAGGAGAATACTGTAGAAAGAAAAGGCTCAGAGAGAGAAGAACCTTTTGCTCAGCTCTGGAGGCTTCTTCCCTCTCAAAACAAAGGAGAGGGACCTATGGAATTGCAGGTGACGCTATCAAAATTAAAAGAGCACATAGATTGTGACCTAGCTATTTCATTTCTAGGAAATATTTCTGTTAATATACTTGTGTAAGAAAACAAATATATACAAACAAAGATGTTAATTGCAGCATTTCTCAATGCGAGGAACACTCTGGATATTGGAATGCTGGGTAAAATGACTTAAAGATTCTGAAGAAGAAAAAAAAAAGCCGTAAAAGTTTCAATCATTCTTTGAAAATAATTATGGAAAACAAATTTTTATTTTATTTCTTTAATATCCCCAAATATCAGAAACCTTCTACGAACAATTATTGGATATACATGACATCCTCCCCAAAGTTAATTTAGTTACAAAAGTGTTGTAACAAAACTCTCTTTATACGTTAGGGTGTTGGATTTATTTAAATTCTAGTTTCCTCCACTAGATTGTGAGATCTTGATGACCTCTATAGATCCACAGCCCAGTATCTGTCACATAATGACTGAAAATAACTATGTGATTTATTATTTGTTCAAAGAATTCAGTTCATCAAAATGTATATTCAGGAAAAATTCTCTCTCTTGACTCCTTTCCCCTGTTAAAGAGTGAAAACCTTACACATTTCCTACTTCCCCACTGACAGTTGAATTGAACATATTGAAAGAATTGCAGTTTCATTTTGTTCCTGCCGGTTTTATAGAAAAATAACGAAGGAATATAGGAACTGTTAACTCAGTACTTTACAGCACTCTCAACCTCAAGTTCTAAGGGCAATTTCTTTTCAAATAACAAGAAAATAAAATAGCACAACAAAATTAGATGAGATGTAATGAATTTTGAAGTTGTGATTGTATATTCCTAATTGAGGTAAGCACACATGCAAAAGAATCTATTGAAACTATTTTAACGTATTATTTTCTCTCCATTCATAACCCACTGTTCATCATTGAACCTATAACAATTTCTCTTTTTTATTATATAATACATGTCCCTTCTCAAATGCTGCTGAAAATCAGGAAAGAAATCATCCAGTCTTTTCCAGGGACTGAGAAAACAGTTTTTGAACTGCCTTTCCTAAAGGTGTTTCAGGAAATAAATTAAGATACAATATTTTCTAAATTGTATACTTTTTATTTTCCTTTCCTTGCTGTACTAGATAAGACCTCCAGGAGAGTGTTGAATCTAAATCATCATACGGAGGACATTCTTATCTTCTTATTCTTCAAGCAAAATTTATAAATATTTCACCCATAAGCATAAGGTTTGCTGTGTGTGCAAACATACAGCAAAACATAAGATTTCTGTGTGTGCGTATGTGTGCGTGTGTAAGATTATATAGGTAATGTAGGGAGGAATCATAAAATAATGTACATAAAAATTCTCAGAATAAGAAAATGTGGAAAGTTTTCTAGATATAAAATCAATACACATAGCGAATTGTTTTTCTATATACTTGTAACAAGTAGACAGTGAACTTTCAAAAGTCATGATTTACAATGATATCAAGAATATTTAGTACCTAATATCACAAAAGGTATAAGATTTTTATTGCAAAAATCATAAAACTTCACTGAAAGACATTAATAAAGACATAAACACGCCATTCTCACGGATTGGAATATAATATTTCAAGGATAGCAAAACAACACAAATTAATTACGATACTCGGTGTAATCCAATCTAAACCCTGAAATGTTTTGATGAGGAGGCGGAGACTTGCCAAATATTCTAAAATTTAAATGGAATAAAAGATATCCAAAAATACATATGAAATCCTTGATGAAATAAAACAAGGTTGAAGGACTTGCCTTAACAGAGATCAACATTTGAATTAATACTATAAATTTAAGCGAATATACCATTGGTGCTGGGTTAGGAAAAGAATCCAATGGAACATAATCAAGAGCACGTCAGTGGAACTAAATCTCTAACAATGATGGGAATAGGATAGATGTTTCAGTAATTGCTGTTGGAACAATTGCATAACCATACTGAAAAAAGAAAATGAAATTGCGTCCTTCCTTGAGATTAAAGGGGACAGGCCAGTGAAATCTGAGATATGTGGTGCTCCCAAGAGAGAGTGAAGAGGCTGACCACATTTTGGCTATACGGTGTCTCTGAGCTGGCCTACCCCTTCAGCTGCAATTCTGTGGACATGGTTGTGGCTGCTGTGAGAACTTGAAGCCCTTAGTGAAAGCAGTCAGCATATTCTGCTGGTGATGAGTAAATCAGACCTTCTGCCCCAGTGGACCCTGGCCCAAGTGCTGGCTGCATCCCCATCTCCACCAGCCCAGTACTGGCTCCTGTCCTGCCTAACCAGGAGAGTGGACAGCCTCCTGGCTTCACTAAGGAAAAACCTAAGTACAAAGTGTGAGGCTCACTCATGGCTCTCCACACGGTCCTAGCTAATAAAGCTGTAAGATGGAATAAGAAATAGCACAAAAAAGAGGTAAAATAAACAAAAAAAGGTAACAAAGCAGAAATGGGACAAATACAAAAGAGACATCAAGATGATAGATTTAAACCCAAACATAATAATGACATTAAATGTGAATTGTCAAAACACTCTAAATAAATGGCAGAACTCATTAGTTTGGATTTCAAAAATAAGAAAAACAAAAATAATCAACAACAACAAAAAACTCGAACACCTAACTATATGTTGTGCAACAGAAACACATTTTAAATATAAAGACATAAATATGCGCAAACCTAAAGTATGTAAGAAGATACAGCATGCTAATTTCAGAAGATATCTGGAAGCGCAATATTAATATCAGGCAAGAAGTCCAATGAATTCCAAACAGAATAAACAAAAGGGAACACACGAAGGCACACCATAATCAAACTGCTGAAAAAGCTAATCATTAAAAAACATCTTACGAGGAGACACAGAAAAAAACCACATTGCCTATAGGCTAAAAATATAAGGCTGTTTCTTCATCAGAAACAATGCAAGCTAGAAGATACCTTAAAAAGAATATAATCCATTAAAATGCCAGGAGGGATATCTTCCAATCCATTTAAATAATAATCAACCTGGATTTTTATATCAGGAAAAATGTATGTCTAAAATCAGGTAAAATAAATAAAGATATTTTAAACAATAAAGAACTAAAATAATTTATCACAAGCAGACTTGCACTTCAAGCAATATTAAAATAAATTCTTCAGGCTTACAAAATATGGTACCAGATCTAACTTCAGATTTATGTAAAAGAAAGCAGAATGCTGGAAATGGTAAATATGTAGATAAATATAAAACACTGTTAAATTAATTTCTATAAAGACAATTGCTTAAGGCAAAAATAATAATGCTCTGTAGAATTTATAACATGTATAGAAGTAAAAAGTATAAAAAATAATTCAAAAGGAAGAAGAAAAGGATAGAAATATACCATTGTAAAGTTATGTCATATTTGAAGTGATATATTATTAGTTGACTTTGTGATAAATTAGAGGTGTCTATGTAATCCTAGAGAAACTATTAACAACAAAACAAAGAGATCTAGCTCTTAAGTCAATAGAGGAGGTGAATATATTAATAATCCCAATTTAAAAGTGGTTAGAATATAAGGAAAAAAAGAAACAAATAGGTGGAATAAACTGAAAAGATATACAAAGATTATCAATTTAAATCTAAAATATTAATAAATTAAATTCTTCAAATACATGGCATACATTGATAGGACATAAAAGTAAGATCAAAATGTATGTTGTCACAAGAGACACACATTAAATATACAGATATAAATAGTTAAAATGATGGAAAATTATATACTAATCATAAGAAAAAATGGATATGTTACTATCATAGAGAGTAGAATTCCAAAGGAGTATTAGTGATACAGAGTCATTTCATAATAATAAAAGTTAATTCCTCAAGAATACATAGTAATCCTAAATATATATGCACGAAATAACTCTAATAACAGTTTCAAAATACATGAATCAAAACTGACAGAAATGAAAGGACACATAGACCAAAACTGAATTATACATGGATATTTAAATATGTGTGTATCAGTCATTGATATAACATGTAGACTAAAAATCAGTAAGGATAGAGAAAACTGTAACCACACTATCCAACCAAAACCTGTCAAATATACATTCTTTTAAAAAGCACACTGTGAAACATTATTATTTATTTGGGTTATTTTTTTCTTTTATTTTTATTCTTTTGATTTTTTTTTCTTACAGCTTCTTTTACCTTACAAACTAAATTATTGTAATAGAAAGGCTGGATGGGTGGAAGGAGCGGTAGATTTTTAAAGAGCCACAAGGAAACTTTGGGGGATGAGGGAATTGTTTGTTCTCTCAATTGTGGTAATGATGTCACATGAGTATACATATGGCAAAACTCACCAAATTGTACTCCTTACATACGTGCAGTTTATTGTTTACCATTTATAGCTAGACAAAGTTGTAACAAAATCCATAAAACTGCTGCAGAATTAAGTTCTAGTGTAAAACTAGGGGGTAACTTGATGAATGCCACCATAAGGTAAACCTATTTTGCGTGGCTGAAGTTGGAGTCTTCTATTCTAGAACAATGCCCAGGAGCTTGAGACCATCCCTGCATTGCCTCCATCCAATTTTTCCTTGGTGGTACAGATTTACAAAAATAATGCTAAAATCTAATCTTCCAGGTCTTCTAGACTTTGTATGTATGTTGTCTTTTGTTTAAATTTATGTGAGCCAGAGAAAGTGAATATGTCTGTGAGTCTCTAATCAGAAGAGAAGTATCTGAAACTTGAAAAATCTTCACCTCACCCAAATCTTCCAGAGAAAGTTTTTTTTCCCCTATAACATGTTTCTTTGTTATTTTCTCAGCATAAACAAGGTTTCTTGTATATTCTTGGTCAGGAGCATTAAAATAGAACTAAAATTGAATAACAAAGTTATATGTCAGCAAATTTTATGTGGCTCATGAAAAGATGATGTTAACAGTGTAAGTATGAGAAGAATTAATGAAAATAAAATGAATGCCTTTGGTCTATTGGAAAGTGTACTTCTTTGTGCTTAGTTTAAGACACATCAAAATAGATGAACAAAGATAGGTTTGCAGGCTGCATATTTTGGAAATGCACAAATCTCCAGAGTGTGTGTGAGTGTGTGACAACGGAGATTTGTCTATGTGTGAGCTTTTGAGTGCTAACCTGTCAGATAGACGTAGAGGAGCTCATCTAGTTGCAAGCCTAAGAAGTACATAGCAAATAATTTCAACCCTTTTGAAATAACCAGAGGACAACCCATCTTTGGAACATCAGTCCTTTTTTATATGAGCAGAATCTACATTTTTAAAAAATTCATACCACTTTCTATCAAATTCAATATGTTTATTTTGGTTTGCTTTTATCATTACAATTTGTACTCAGCTCTCAGAAATGCTTCACAAATAATTGAGTTTTTTAAATAAATAAAAAAAGAAAAATTCAAAGGTCCATTACTTTGGAATTTATTTATATAGGGGCTTAACAGCTATGAGCACAGGAGCTGGGAAATGGAACGTGTGAAGAGGTGATTCACACCACTCACACTAATAATGTGACCTCTAGATAGTTCAATATAACATTTCAGTTTCAGCCCTGGAACATATTTGTAGCCTTGGAAAAGTTTTTACTGAACATAAACTTAGAAAAGCTTAGTAAACTTAAACTGTAGATGTTCTGAAACATACGTGACAATTAAATGTTTAAAATATTAGGTTGATGCAAAAGTAATTACAGTTTCAGACCATGAATTTTAAATCATTATAACCAGGCTCAAACACATCTTTATTAATCAAAATAAGAACCTTTACAATTAACACATTTTGGCCAATGAAAAATAAGTTTGTTTATTCCTATAGCGTAAAAAGCCATGCTTCAGGATTCAACAAACTCTTGGAAAGCATTTTCTGCATCCTGCTGGTTGTGGAAGCATTTTCCCTGCAAAAGATTGTCAAGATACTTGAAGAAGTGGTAGTCGATTGGCAAGAGGTCAGGTGAATATGGTGGATGAGCCAAAACTTCGTAGCCCAATTCCTTCAACTTTTGAAGCATTGGTTGTATGACGTGTGGTCGGGCATTGTCTTGGGGAAGAATTGGGCCCTTTCTGTTGACCAATACCAGCTTCAGGTCTTGCAGTTTTCAGTGCATCTCATCAATTTGCTGTGCATACTTCTCAGATGTAGTGGTTTCACCAGGATTCAGAAAGCTGTAGTGGATCAGACTGGCGGCAGAACACCAAACAGTGACCATGACCTTCTTTTGGTGCAAGGTTGGCTTTGGGAAGTGCTATGGAGCTTCTTCTCAGTCCCACCACTGAGCTGGTCATCACCAGTAGTCTTATAAAATCCACTTTTGTCACACATCACAATTCGATTGACAAATGGTTTGTTGTTGTTGTGTACAATAAGAGAAGACGACACTTCAAAACGATAATTTTTTGTTTTTTGGTCAGCTCACGAGGCACCCACTTATCGAGCTTTCTCATCTTTCCAATTTGCTTCAAATGCTGATGGTGGAATGGTCTACATTGAGTTCTTTGGCAACTTCTCACTTAGTTGTAAGAGGATCAGCTCTGATGATTGCTCTCAATTGGTCATTGTCAACTTCCGATGGCCGGCCTCTACGCTCCTCACCTTCAAGGCTCTCATCGGCTTTGCAAAACTCCTTGAGCCACCACTGCACTGTATGTTGGTTAGCAGTTCCTGGGCCAAATGCGTTGTTGATATTGCGAGTTGTCTCCGCTGCTTTACGACCCATTTTGAACTCAAATAAGTAAATTGCCTAAATTTGGTTTTTGTCTAACATCATTTCCATAGTCTAAAACAAATATACAATAAACAGCAATAATAAGTCATTAGCAAGAAAACATAAAGCGAGAAATGTACATTAAAATGATGTACAAAATAACCACATTTATTTAAGAATGTATTCCAGTGTCAAAGGCAAATTTCAACAATGCTAAAAGCGCAATTACTTTTGCACCAACCTAATAATTACTTTTTGTCAAGACAGAAGATTAAGAAATATAATGAGTATCTTCTTAAGAAAGATTAACCTCCAATGCATCCAAATGCATAAGACACACATGATAGTTCCCTAAAGAAATCCTAATCATAGCTCTCCTTTTCTCAGTTAAGATAGTACTTCTCTCCTAAATTCAAGTACCACCTCCTTACCCACATTGTCCCTCCCAATTTGCTATAATAGTTTCATAAGAATGATTTCTCTAAAATAATAGCTAGCCAGCCATTCTTATTAAAAATTATCAGTAGCTCCCTGTCATCCACATAGCCTACAAATGAAATAAAATAATCATCTGTACAATTAGATTAAACTTTCTTAAGCCATGAAAAGGCCTAAGACTACAAGTCAAAGGAGCATAGAAGGTACTGGAAAAATAAGAGACAAATAAACAAAGAACACTAGGAATATGTGAAATAAAATGTTTAATTTCAAAGTTGTGAATAATCGCTCCTTCTCTATCCTGCCCCGATTTATCTAAGGCTAAATTATCCACCCAAGCTCTGTATTCTCCTCTCCTCACACTTTCTCATGACTCTTGTGCAAAGAGGGAGGAGAAAGGAAGAAGAGAATGGATATAATAGTCACAGTGGTTTTCTCATCTCATGAAGCCAACAGAGCTATCTCCAGAATTATGAATGTAATATACCTGGTCTTCTCAGGTCACCAAGATTCCTTTTTGCTAAGCCTGAAGTTTCAGTGATGCAAGATAAATAAGTTCTGTAGATCTAGCGTGTAGCATAATGACTATAGTGAACCAAATTGTATTGTATATTTAAAATTTGCTTAGAAAGTAGATCTGACATGTTCTCAGTACACACACATACACACACACACACACACAGAAAAAATATTATAATTATGTGAGGTGACGGATATATTAATTAGCTTAATAGTAGCAATAATTTCACAGTGTTTACATACATCAAAACATGCTGTGTACCTTAAATATATATATATATATATATATATTTTGCTAATTACACATACACAGGGGAAAGGAAGCCCTATTCAATAAATGGTGCTGAGAAAACTGGACAGCCACATGTAGAAGAATGAAACAGGACCCCACCTCTCACCATATACAAACATTAATTCAAGATGGATAAAAGACTTAAATGGAAGACATGAAACCATAAAAATTCTAGAAGGAAGAATAGGAAAAACTCTTCTAGACATTGACCTAGGCAAAGAATTTGTCACTAAGACCCCAAAGGCAAATACAACAACAACAAAAATAAATAAATGGACTTAATTAAATTAAAAGGCTTCTGCACAGCTAAGGAAATAAGAGTGCAAATAGACAACCTACAGAATAGGAGAAAATATTCACAAACTCTACATGCAATAAAGGGTCAGGAGCTGACATTGTTGGCATTAGGTCTTATATAAAGTGATCCCACATATTTGGGAAAACTTGAAACTGATGAGAAATACCATCATTTCCACATGCATACCTATCTTAAATCACCAAGTTATGGAAACAGCTATACGTTTCTGCACATAAGGGTAAAATATGCACATATAACCAACAATATGTTTGAAATGTCATGATTTTGTGGCTGTGGGCACAATCAAATTGGAGTTGAAAAGTGACATTTTAGCCAAAAGTATCCATAACACTATCTCCTAAGACAAAACTCTCTGGTATATATTTCTTTCAATTGTCTAATACATGTCCTTTTTATGGTATTTTTTTTTTCCATTCCAAGTTGAAAATTAAAATTTGCTCTGGCACTTGCAGCCTACAAAGTTTTCTTACACATACAATGTGAAAAGCAAGTCTCATTTTTAAGAGTCATGAGATTTGTATCTTTCATTTTTTAGTTCCAATTGAAACTTGCATTCATTAAATTTATAGAACTGGGAGGCCATGTTTCAATAGTGGTTGATTTTGTAAATATTAGGCATGTTCAAAGATAGTAATTACTGTTTTATAAAGAAAGGTGCCCATGGATGCTAATACCTTCTTGCTGAAGCTGGAGAGAGAGTTATGTATTTTATTAGTGTAAATTAAACTTTACCACTGACTATAACTAGTCTATACTAGGAAACAACTAGTCTATACTTAGGAAACAAAGGGAAAAAACAACTTTTTCAAATAAGATAATGGTGTTTTCTCCTCACAAGTTTTCATCTCTTGCAATAAGTAAACCTCAATTGGACTTGACTTCTAAAAAGCCTGAAAGAAATGGGCAAAATATTTCTTATATTTTTCTGATATTATCTATTATTTTCTAGAATTTTTAAGAACCATAGTCGTTCCAGGATTTTATTAGGAGAACATTTGATTAGTAATACATATTCTGCCTTTGTGGAGGACAAAATACTTTACTAGGTCAACAAGTTCAAGGTCATGATACCTTAATAATTTACCATTTGTCATTATCATGGTGGGAAGCATTATTGCCAATTGTAAAAATAAGTACCTAGTACCAACATAAGATTTAGTCTGTGCTGACAAAGAATTTTATAGAGATTAAAATCTAGGAAGTGGGAAGTGTTTGTGATTCTGTGTCACAGTAGTAATAAATTATGACGTAGATCAGTAGGAGACAGGGAAAGAAATTACCAAAGCCTATCTCTAAAAGGTGCCAAAATCTAATTAAAGATAGAAAAATAATGATTTTTTTCACTTTTAACATCAATTTCTGTTTTTCTTAATATTAAAAAATGCTTCTTGTACAATTGGCACAGATGAGTTCTTTGGAACTGGGCAAACATCAGTACAAATGTGGTGATGAAGAGCAAAAAAATCACTGAACAAAATAAGCTACTCTTTGCTTTTCCTTTAAAACCTCATAGAAAGCATGCAAAGGATGGAAGAAATTAAGTCAACAGGCTTGCTAAAAGGTAGAACACCTCTAGGCAGACTCCCTCCACACGTGCACTTCAAACAAATCACCAAAGCCCCTCTAAAACTACAGCTCAGGAACAGTTCCCAGTACAGTCCTCTCCACCCACCCCCACTGCCACAGGTCAGGGGCTGTCCTGCCACGATAGATTTTCTTAGCAGGCTCCTCTGTCTCTTTGGCACAAGTTGCTTCCTTCTCCTTTGTATTCCCTGCAAAGCTGGCAGCATTGTATTCTGAAATAAGGGTCCTGATTTGTTGTTTTCCTCCTTAATTAGATTTCTGGTGGCTCTCAGCTGCTTAAAGGATAAAATTTTAAATTCTTAACATGGTGTACAAGGCACTTCACAATTTTCAATCACAGTCTTCAATTCATCCACTGTAATATTCATCCGTATGTCTGATGACATCCCTGGATTTGGGTGGAGAAGAAATTGTACTTTATTCACCCCTATTACCTCACGTAGTTCCTGAGACATAATTCATGTTCCGTAATTACAGTACTTAATAAGTATTTATGAAATGATTAATGTCAAGGCATAAAAGTTTAAGTTGATATATAAATAAATATTAGGACATATGTAAAATTAAACATTACTCTATAAAAAATTCTCAACCATAGTGTTTAAATCTGTTGGATGTAACACAGCTTAACAGACAGAACGTTAGAGAGGAAGTTCATCTGGAAAAATAGCATTCTCTGTTTCTACCTGGCTGAGTGTTACTGTATGAAAGTACTTAACTTCCCTGTGCCTCATTACATTCATCTATAAAAAGAGAAATACTATGGCTTCCCCCCTCTAATTCTTAGCTTCTTATGAGGCTCAGATAAACTAATCTATTTAAAAGTGTTCAGCAGAAAGTTTACCTAAATTATGATTTTACACTTCATGATTTAGATAATGATTAATTCAGAGTTTAAACTATACCTTCTGACTACTACCTGCTAAGCATAACAAGCCTGAACACCTCAGAAATGGTCATTTGGCAGTTATTGGAAGATGCATATGCTTAGGTAGAAACCTGTGTTACAAATAGACTCAAAAAAAGTTCCAGAGTTAAAATTAATCAGGGTTTTTGGAAGGATTGAAAACATTCCCACCTTTTGTGCTTGTATAGTATAACTTAGAAAGAATGCTCTCTTATTTCACTGCTTCCATAGACTTCCATAGACTGGGAGACCTTGCTTCTCTCTCAATACAATGATATTGCATCTGTGGCACCTGTAATTTACCCTGAATGCAGCTGATTAATCTCTTCTCACTAGTATATCCGTGATAATTATATCCTAATTCCTTTTGGTTATTTGATGAGTATCCTTTAGAGATTCCAATGTTGCTATGGAGAAAGTAAGGTATAAAATGACTTTGGATAAGCCTAGTACATATATCATAATGGATTTATTCATTGAGATGGCAATTATAATAACCTTAAATTAATTCCTCTTTCTTTTCCTCATTCCTAGGTTATATTGATCAAGCTGGTTCAGTTAATCATCAGGAAATATTGTCTATGTGGATTGTGTAAGTGATATGACTATATTTTTAGATGAATTGACTAGATGTTTTGGCATCCTTCAGTATGCCATGATTCATGCTGATAATTCTGTTCATTTAAAGAGACAGTCAAGAAAGTGCCACTGGCATAATCACTATTGCACTGTAAGTGCAATATTTCTTGAATCACCTAAGGAGCATATGTCTTCAACAATAAAAGAACTATATAAAATTGGTGACATTCTTTCTCAATGTTGTCCAGGTAGAACTCCAGAACCCAATGTGTTTGCTTCTTCTTTTTCTGTGACATACTGTCAAGATCCAGTAAGCAGTAAGACTTATTAGAAAGATGATATTAAGGTGGCCCAACTTCTATAACTGTTACTGGATATTGTGACTGTTACTGGTTCAGAGGTGACTTGGGGTTTTAGACCTTTCTGGTAACTCTAAAGGAAGAAGGTGGAAACAGCTTTACACTCAATGAACTATACCTACCAAAGGATATTAAACTTATGTGGCTTTAAAAATGATTTATAAATATTTCAAACCATATATAGCCAGGCATGGTGGCACATGCTTATAGTCCCAACTACTCCAGAGGCTGAGGTGGGAGGACTGCTTGAGGCCAGGAGTTTGAGGTTACAGTGGGATATCAACACTGGAGCCATTGCACTCCAGCCTGGGTGACAGAGGGAAACTCTGTCTCTAAAAAATAAGAAAACACCAAATAACAACAACAAAAAAACTCATATATTGGATGGGTATGGTGGCTCATGCTTGTAATCCCAGCACTTTGGGAGGCTGAGGCAGGAGAATTGCTTGAGGCCAGGAGTTTGAGACCAGCCGGGGCAACATAGTGAGACCTTGTCCTTACAAAAATAAAAATACAAAAATTAGCTGGGCATGGTGGTCTGTATCTGTAGGCTACTCTGGAAGGAGGCTGAGGCAGGAGGAGCCCAGGAATCTGAGGTTACAGTGAGCTATGATTGGGCCACTGTACGACAGCCTGGGCAACAGGGTAAGACTCGTCCCTATAAAATTGAATTGAATTGAATTGAAGAATAAGCCATATAGGCCAGGTGCAGTGGCTCAGCCTGTAATCCTAGCACTCTGGGAGGCCAAGGCAGGAGGATCACTTGAGCCCAGGAGTTTGAGATTGCAGAGAGTTATGATGCTGCTACTGCACTCTAGCCGGGACAACAAAGCAAGACTCTACCTCAAAAACAAACAAAAAAACCCCACACATACACAAAAAGAAAACAAACAAAAAAGCCATATAAATATACCATATGAGTTCAATATCAAGACATGGGCTATGCTATGCTAATGTCTTGTATCTTGCCTACTTCTTGTTACAGTCCACGCATTCAAGGTCATGCTTTATGAATACCTGTAAGAACATGTAGAAAATATCTTTACATATCATTCTCAATGGTTTCCTTTATCTTCCCTTATCCTCATTCTATTTTTCAGGTCTTAATTATTAGTGTTTATTGCTGTCCTGGTTCACTTAGATTCAGTTGTTCACTTTAGGATGTCCTCTGTCCTAAAACCAATTTAAAAAGGAGAGGGCTGGAATACTAGTAATTCTAATGCTCCTGAGCAAATGACATTCTGAACCAGTCACAGTGACTCTCATAATGGCATGAGCACTGCTCACACGATCAGGTGACTCTCCCCTCTCCCATCCTCAGGCAGAGTCCAGATATTTGGCCTGGTTCTTGCTATGTGCTTAACTACCATTTATCCTTTTGCCTTTAAATCTCATTCAAGACTAGTCTTCTGATATACACTAGACCACATCCAGGTCTGGCTTTGTAGGAAGAGGGAAAACCTGAGAAAATTCTGGCCATGTTTCTCTTCCCATCCTTATTGTCCACTATTATCCTGGGAATATGAACTCAGAGCTTTGTTTTATCCTATTGCCAGTTACATTTTCTCTGCTGTGGCATGTTTCTTTTCTTTCATTAAAACCCTATTTTACAGGAAAATGCTTATTGGACATATTATTTTGCCTAATTACCCTGTCTTATTATCTTGGTCAGGGCAACAGTCATGATGTAGTATGTGTTTTTTTTTTTTGTTTTGTTTTGTTTTGTTTTTGAGACAGAGTCTTGCTCTGTCACTCAGGCTGGAGTACAGTGGCTCTATCATAGCTCATTATAATCTCAAACTCCTGGGCTCAAGTGATCCTCCTCCTTCAGCTTCCCTAGTAGCTGAAAATACAGGTGCACACCATGCTCAGCTAATTCTTTTAATTTTTATAGAGATAGTATCTCACCGTGTTGCCCAGGCTGGTCTTGAACTCCTGACCTTAAGTGATCCTCCCACCTTGACCTCCCAAAGTGCTGGGATTACAGGTGGGAGCCACCACACTCAGTGTACTGTGCCATTTGTAAAGTTGTACAGTAAAAGAGGTTAAAAAGTGTTAGGCGAAAATTAACTTGGAAATGCAAAAGACTGTTATTATTTTCTTTCTATGAAATGTCCATAAAAGGCAAATGAATAGAAACAGAAAGCAGATCCATGTTTTCTTGGATCTGAGATTTGATTGTGAACAGGTACGGGAAAATTTGGGCGTTAACAGAAACATTTTCAAACCAGATTGTTGTAATGGTTGCCCAACCCTATAAATCTACTAAAAATAGTAACTTAAAATGGGTAAATTTGAGAGCATGCACATTGTACCTCAATAAAGCTAAAAAAGAAGCCAAATAGCCAGAAATAGGTGGACGTAGGGAGGTATAGGCAAAACAAGATTGTCAATATATTGATAATTGTTGAAGCTGGTCTATGAATGAAGGGATTCATTATAGTATTCATTCTACTTTTATTGACATATGTTTGAATTTTCAGAATAAAAGCTTAAGAGAAATGAAAGTGGTGTGTTATCTTTATCTGGCCAACCAGTGCAATATATTTAGTATTGTGCATAGCTCTGCAAAGCAGGTGCTAAGAGATAGATACGGACTCATGGAGCACTCAGATTGGATGGAACCTTAGAAAGTCTTCAGTCTGAACACTTGATTTTTTAAATGAAGCAACTAGTGATGAGAGACATTAAGTGATTTAATTAAAGTTGTGCTATTGATGATATTTTGCTTATAAAAGTCCACAGGTCTATGGGTTCATGGCCTTAGTATTTAATATGTATGTCTTGTTACATTTAAATGTGAAGACAAGAAAGGTTAAACTACAGGAGACTATGTAATCAGAACAGAGACACCTAAGATAAATCTAGATATTTTTAACACTTATTTGCTCCCTAATGTGCTTTGTATAGATTTGATATTAAGGGTAATTTTCAAGTAATCTCCTATTTCTCCCTTATTATTCATGGAGGGTTATTAGTATCTGCTTCTAATCAAATTTCAGGACTTTTCCACTCCTAGTCTCCCAACTGACCCCTCCCTCCACCTTATTTCCTCAGTATTCCATTTGTGTGCTGTGCTTTGGTCTGACATCAAATTGCACGCTTTTGAATTCAAATTGGCAGCACATGGGCATCAAAGCTTGCAACAAATTTGTCCATCAGCTTTTAATATTATTATGCTTATGCTGCCCAAAGATCCAAGTAAAGGAAGATTCATAACAGGGGGAAAAAGTAAGAGTTAAGAGCAAAGCAGAAAACACATTAATGCACAATTTTTGTTTCAAAATATATATTAATACAATTTAAATTCTCATGTGCTGACAAAATAAGACTTAGTCAAAAACAATCTGGAAATGATAGTGATGTTTCTAGCCTAATCTGCACATATTTTATGAGTGAGAAAATATTGAAAGGGAAAAATATTGAAACATGATAGGGTTATGGACTGAAGTTGATGAGTCACCTCAGGAGATTTCCACAGCCTTTGAACATGATTTTTGCATTTTATTTGTCATTCATAGTTGTTCTCAGAGAGAGCTCTGATCTCCCACTAGCTACTTCAGAAACTCTTTTCACCCACTCAAATATCCCCAGGTATGTTAGTATGTTCATCTGCATAGCTATTCCTTTCCTGGGTGATTTTTACAAGCTTCTTGTTTCTTTCCTCTGGGCACATGGAGTTGAGAACAGCAAATCAGTCTTAACGCAATTCCGTAATCAGATGATGGGTAGAAACTACTTGTATTAAGTAAGTTTTAATTCAGAAAAGTATCCCAATATTCTTCCTCTTCTTTTATTTTTTTTCATTTATATTTATCTTTTAATAATAGTTTTTAACACATTAACTGCCATGTGAGTTGTATTTAACTCATACCAATTTTGAGCCTGGGGCCTTATGAAGCATGTATAATTCACATATCTCTTTACCTTGGGAGATGCATGAACCATTTTTCAAGTTGCATATAACTCATGCACAGAGAACAAAAAAATAAATTTTTCATTAAATTAGAAAGGATCATATTGTTTTGATGTTTTAATTCTATTTTTGTGGTAAACATTGTGGTTCCAAGGAAAAAATCATTTCTTCTAGTGTGGCAGTGTGTTAATAAGCAATACAATGACATAGTAAATAAACATTTAAATAGTATAAAGGTAAACAATAAAAATAAAATAGTCCTGCCACTCTAGTTCTCAAGTCCTATTTCCCAGAGGCAACAACTGTTAACTGCATCATTTATATATTTGAAAAAAAATTAAGTATATTCTGTTATGTATTTAATGATGGATTTTGAAGCTTTGTATATTAGAACATTCAGATCAACACATTCTTTGAACAGCTACATCTATTATATGAAAGTAACAATAAGCTTTTAAACAATTGTCTCTTATATAGGCAGCTAGGTTACACTTTCCTTCCTTCCTTCTTTTCCTTTCTCAGTCTCTCTCTCTCTCCCTTCCTTCCTTGCTTTCTTTGTTTGTTATTTTTTAATATCATAATAATATTTCAATTAATAATAGATTTGAGTGTATCTGTAGGGTAAATTCTAAACAATAGAGTTGATGAGTAAAGGATTTTTATATTTAGTGAATTCTATATGTAATGCAAAATTGCCCTTCAAAAGGGCTACGTGTATTTTATGCTCCTGTCAGTAGTGTACGAGTTCTATTTTTCCCAAACACTTAACACTGCTGATGAATATGACATTTAAATTCTACGTTCAAATTTAATGACGAATTTAAGGTTTCAGGGATTATGTTCTTTTCTCTCTTTCTCTCTCTCTCTCTCTCTCTCTGTCTCTCTCTCTCTCTCAATTAAGTGGAGATTTTGTTTGTTTGTTTGTTTTAAGAAAGTTATACCAGAATATCTGCTCTTGTCTTGACTGGAGAGGCTAATGGCAGACCAGAGCTGTCTCAGAGAACAGCTAGAAAAGCCAAATACAATCAAAAATCATCCTTCTAGTATAATTGATAGCCTCTGGGACAGTGAGGACTGGAAAATCAAAGACACCAGAAAGGGAAGAAGGTAGGAGAGGGGAGATGACTCCTCAGCCACCCTCACCCTGGGCCATTTGCTGATTGTGGACATAGGCAGCACTTGGAGAATCCATGCACTGTTTGTGTGGAGAAACCAGGACAGCTTTGGCAGAGACTTTGGAGACCTCAAGCATATGGCTCGCTGTCTTTTCAGGAAATTTGATGATTCTGGACCTGAACGGAATGAGAAACTAACATCTCAAATAGAAAGAAAGTCTCTGAAAAACACAGCAAATATTCAAGTCTCACAGTGTGACAAAGAACAGCATTGAAGATCAACTGAGAATGAGTGGTGGAAAATATGCAAAGCTCTCAGCTGAAAAACCTAAGGGGATGGACCCGAGTTGAATGAACTGCCACATAGGAGTGACACAGGGGTATTTTTATAGGGACTGTATTGTATTTATATTTTGATTATAGGAGAATTGAGTGCTTTACAATATTAAGTCTTTCAGACCTTCTGTTATATCTTTCAACACAACTTTAAAATTCCTGTGTGTGGGGGTTTGTGTGTGTATATATACAGTGTATGTCTGTATCCTTTCTAGTATTTATTGCTTATAATTATAAATAAGGACTTTTCTTTCATTATATTCATTGATGTGTTTATTTTTAATTTCTTTTAAAGTGTAACATACATGCAAATGGCACAGGAAGAAGTTGATATCCATTTTCAAAAATATGAACCTAGAGCCATATCTTTTGCAACATACAAAATTTCAGTCAAATGGACCATAGACTTAAAAATGTAAAGCATAAAACTAAAGACTTTGGAGAAAACCTTTGTGACCTTAATTAAGTTAACCAAAGATTTCTAAGATATGACAAAGCAGCACAATGCATAAAAGAAACAAATTAACAAACTGGACTTCATTAAATTTAAAAACTTTAAAAAATATTGTGAAGAGAATAAAAAGATAAGCCACAACTGACAGAAAATTATTTATGAAGTATATATCTGATAAAATAATTTTATCCAGAATATATCTGAACTCTCAAAATTTATCAATAGGAAAACAAACAATCCAAGGGTTTTTTTTAATTTCTGCATATTATGGGGGTACAAATATTTAGGTTACGTATGTTGCCTTGCCCCCCCCAAGTCAGGGCTTCAAGCGTGTCCATCCCCCAGATCGTGCGCATCACGCTCATTATGTATGTATATACCCATCCCCTTCTCCCCCTCCCATCTGCCCGACGCCCGATAAATGTTATTCCTGTATGTGCACTTAGGTGTTGATCAGTGAAACCAATTTGATGGTGAGTACATGTGGTGCTTATTTTTCCATTCTTGGGATACTTCACTTAGTAGAATGGGCTCCAGCTCTATTCAGGAAAATACAAGAGGTGCTATATCACCATTGTTTCTTATAGCTGAATAGTACTCCATGGTATACATATACCACATTTTATTAATCCACTCATGTACTGATGGGCACTTGGGTTGTTTCCACATCTTTGCAATTGTGAATTGTGCTGCTATAAACATTC